>NW_026510606.1:0-14718 GCF_026875155.1 Cherax quadricarinatus | reverse complement strand
ACATGCTAAAATCGATAGCGAGGTAACCATGAAACTTTAAATGGGAAAAATTGGTTAAATTTTTGGAAAGAACACAATACAATGCGTCCCCTTATTGATCAAATACTAAACGTCCAAGCAATATTTTGCAGATTTTTAATTTAAAGGGGAAGCGCGAACGCAGCCCCCCTGCTAACAAAAATTTCGCACTCGAGTTAACCACTTTTGGGGTTAATCGCGGGGGTCAGCACCCCCGGGAGTGCAATGGTGAGCCTCGCCCGGGGAAAAAACCACCTTCATGATCAGGGTATCTCCTGTGCCGGTAATAGAACTACCATTATTAATTAAAAAAGATCCCCGGTATTTCCCCCCCCGGGCCTTTCCAAGGGGTGGCCCGCCTTGGCTCCCCTTTGGGGAGTATCTGAACCTAATCTCCCTGGGAGGAGCACAAGTACCTCCCATTTTTGGGCCCAAAACGCCCCCCGGGCCTAGCCAAAGCTACCTCTCGGGTCTCCCATCCCCGCCCCAAGGGGCTAATGGGAATGAAGTCTTATGAGCAAAAGGCCCGGGGTTTCAGGCACCTACCCTACCCTAGAAGGGATGGGCAGGTGTCAAATTGATCACCATTTTTATTTTATTGAAGTTTCCCCGGGTTTTCTCCCGCCCGGCCCTTTTTCCAAGGGTGGCCCGCCTTTTGGCCCCTTTTAGGGAGTGCTGAGACCTAAGTCTCCTATGGGAGGGGGCACAAGTACCTCCTCTTTTTTTGGGGGACCAACTGCCCCAGCCTGCCACAAGCTGGGCCTCTCTGGCTGGCCATCCCCCCCCCAAAGGGGGGCAAATGGGAATGACAGTCTTATGAGCAAAAGGGCTCGGGCCAGGACCTACCCTACCTTAAAAGGGCTGGGCGGGTGCGATCTGATCTACCATTATTATTATTATTAAAATTTCCCGGGTTTTTCTCCCGGCCCGGGCCTTTTCCAAGTGGTGGCCCGGCCTTGGCTCCCTCTTTAGGGAGAGTCTGAGACCTAAGTCTCCCATGGGAGGAGGCACAAGTACCTCCTCATCTTTGGGACCAACTGTCCCCAGGCCTAGCCACAAGCTAGGCCTCTCTGGTCTGCCATCCCCGCCCCAAGGGGACAAATGGGAATGACAGTCTTATGAGCTAAAGGCTCGGGCTCAGGCACCTACCCTACCCTAGAAGGGTTAGGCATGGTGTCGATGTGATGCTACCACCAAACATCTCACCCTCACCACGGAAACCTGAACACAAATATCATCTCCACTATCTCTATGTGATTCTTTTATACAATCAAAGAATTAAAAAATTATTAACAAAACACCTATACAACCATTTCACAGCAAAATTAATGTTAAGTTAAAATGCAAAAGTTAAGGATTATTCAATGTTATTTAAGCTTAAAGTTGGAAGCAGCTCTCCACTTGTAGTTGCACAGGCAGTGCAACACAACGCAACCAGCAACTTGAGATATTGTTGAATGGCCCGGTGGCCTGGTGGCTAAAGCTCCCGCTTCACACACGGAGGGCCCGGGTTCGATTCCCGGCAGGTGGAAACATTTCGACACGTTTCCTTACACCTGTTGTCCTGTTCACCTAGCAGCAAATAGGCACCTGGGTGTTAGTCGACTGGTGTGGGTCGCATCCTGGGGACAAGATTAAGGACCCCAATGGAAATAAGTTAGACAGTCCTCGATGACGCACTGACTTTCTTGGGTTATCCTGGGTGGCTAACCCTCCGGGGTTAAAAATCCGAACGAAATCTTATCTTAACTATTTTGTGGTCAACTTATATACAGCACATCACAAAATTACAACAATGTATAATTTTCAATGGCTAAATAATAATATTAGAACTCACTGCAAGTTAGATTGATTTTTATTAAGAGTCTGGTAATTATCTGTGGGAGACTATTATAAAACTACGTTACTTGGGCAAACGCTCATTTCTAATAATTTTTATGATCATTCGCTGCCTGACTGTAGTGGAGCGCAGTTGTGCCCTGCACCTCTCTGCTGTCTTCAGGTGAGCTCTCATACTAACAACATGGCGCTGAGTGTATGGCGTAGAGTGAATACCGTCGGTATTGATCTGCTTCGAGGGGCGATTTCCCCCTCAACGGCACAAGTGTTGCTACCGACGATCATCAGAGACGTATGGAACACAGGACGACGAGGTATATGGCCTAGCTTCTCCCTACGAGCCCCGTGAGGGCGGGGAATGTGGCTAGGCCTGGGGACAGTTCGTCCCAAAGATGAGGGGATACTTGTACCTCCTCCCATGGGAGACTTAGGTCTCGAGACACTCCCGAGATAGGGAGCCAAGGCCGGGTCACCACTACTTTATTCGCCGGGAGAATACCGGCGAATAAAAAAAAAAAGAAGAAGTATATGGTGTAGCTTTGAATGGGGCCTTCAGAATCTTCGTTAAGTTGAATTTTTTTTATCTTTTATTTAAAAACAGTACAGCAGTACATAATTCCAGAATATAAATAGACATTAATGCCTCAAATGATGTAGTGGAAGTTTTGGCAGTAAAGGTCGAGAACCAAAACCTAGTCATTGTGGTAGTCTACAAGCCTCTGGATGCAACATCCCAGCAATTCCAGGAACAGCTGTTAAAAATTGACCACTGTCTGGAAAATCTTCCAGCCAGCACCCAACATCTGCTCCAGGGGATTTAATTTGGGGCATTGTCTGCATCGCTATTGGGCCGGCAACCCCCTTGCCTGACGCTCCTCATAACCGACAGCAGTGTACAAGTGTTGTCATTTGCTGCCTGGATGGGGAGAGTGCGGACGGCTTTGCACCCCTCTACTTTTTCCCCCAGACGAGCTAATCATCAACGACATGGCGCCAGGTTCGCGGGAGAGTGAATACTGTGGGCATTTAAAACTTATTAGGGGGGGCTTTAAACACCTACCATCGATTGTTATTGCCCAAAATTATACGAGGACATAGGGCATCAGAGACGGGGATTTATATGGAGTGGCACGAACGGTGTAAAAAATTTTTCGTGAAAGTGCTAACTGCTCAAGTATACGAGGTTTTGGGTTTATCGTTACCAAATGTCACATTATGTAACACCGGCATGGGGGTCAATTTGATTGATGTATCACGACATTTTTCGTGGTTAAACTCCGCAACGTGCCTTTTGAGGCGATGAGGTAGATATTCAAAATGTTTTCGAACTTTATGAACTGTACATCGGCCCAACCTGGCAAAGGGGGTAAAAGGTGCTTACACGGGATTTCCGGGGGTTCTTTTAATCTCAAGATGCGCTTAGGCATCCTATACCCCGTATGTATATCTCGAAGATTTTAGAACCCGGGTAATGGTAGCTATACGGGGCAAGGCGTACGGCCGACTGTGTGGGAATTGACCATAGGGCGGCAACTGTGGCAAGCGAGTAGGCCCCTGGGCCGGCAAGGGGCGGAGCCCCTGCGCATGAACCCGATGCCTAAGGAAGAACGGGGGCAAGGGGGAGGGCGTGGTCGCATGGGGATGAAGAGGTAGTGGCTCCTCCAGTGGAAACGGAAGAAGGGGTGATCCTTGAATCACCTGGCCCTAAAAACAGTGGCTCCGGGGCCGCAAGGGGCGGACCCTGCGCAGAGCACCCAACCTAAAGAAGAAGGGGTGCAAGAGGAGGGTGTGGCGCATGTGGAGTGAAGTGGGGGGTGGCTCCTCCTGGGAATCGGAAGAAGGGATCCTAATCACCTGGCCCAAACAACAGTACAGTTTCAATGGGGAGGTACAGGGGGCGCAGCATGAAGCATTGAGGGGAGTTGGAGAGGGTAAACAGGCTTGTTACGTCTACGGATTGGGGAGAGTTACAGCGAAAAAGACCCTGGATCGGGGTAAAGGGGTGGGGGGAAGGGAGGATCAGGTGGCCCTGGGGACAGGGGCGAGGCCATGGAGGGGCATGGGGGATTAAGGGGGTAGAGGGGGAAGTCCTTGTGCTGGCTCCCGGACCCGATATGGAAACGGGGGGGAGCTACAGAAAAGGGCAGCACGTCAGATTGGGACGATGTTCTGACACCGGCGCAAAGGGGGGGAAAAAAGACAGGGGTTCGGGGTACCCGATGACTCGCGAGGGGGCCACAACAAAAGGGGGGGGGGGATTTTTGGGAAGGGGGGGGGAAACTGTGGCAAAGCCAGTCCGGGAACAGTCTGAAAGGAAAATCTTGACAGAGGGGGGGAAGGAAACCTAAGTTTGGCCTCAGGTTGGTAACAAAAAATTTAAAAAAGGTCTGGTGAGGGTTTTAAAAACGGGAGGCTTCGGGAATTTTTTGAATAGGTATAAGGTTGACGTAGCATTTGTCGGGACACTTTTTTAAAGCTGGTCGTGAATTAGTGGTCCCTGGATCAGGCTTATGTGTTGCCGTCAGCGTTAAAAGGAGGAGTGGGTGTGTTGATCAGGGAGGGGGGGCCCCGTTTGTTTTGCATGGGAAAGAGGGGGGGGGGGGGGGTATTACTTGGAAGGATGGGGGATGGGAAAGAGTTGGCGTTTGGTGTTGTAGCCCCAGCAGAAAGGACGTAAAGGAAAAGGTTTTTTGTGGGGGAGGAGCTCGGATTCCCTACGCACGTTACCGTCTGTCGCGATTGTGGGGGGGATTGGAATTGTGAAATAAGAAGAGAGACTGGAACCCAGGGGAGGATATTTTTCCTCATCTTGGGGGGCCTGCTTAAGATTTCATTACGGATCTTTGGGGAGGTCGTGGGAGGGGGGAACAACTTTTATAAAAAGGGGAATGGGGCTCGTTTTGACAGGTTTTTTACTCGGAGGGTTTGGTAGATTTTTTAAAACTAAAAGAGATGGTGTCTTCCGATCAAAGGGCGTATTAGGGGAGGGGGGAGGGAGTTTTTGGCTCTGCGGGGAAGTTTTTGGAAAAACTGAACACGAGGTTTTGGGGGGATAGGGAGGGAGGGAACTTTTGCAATATTTTGGGAACAGCTCTTTGCCGAAAGAAGAACTGAGGAAGACGTGGGTAGGAGGGTGGGATAGTGTGGCTAATTTTTTTACGAATACCTTTTTTGGGGGAGGGCAAACGCTTTAATCAATTCGGTATTTTTGCAAATTATTTAGAATCTAGATTAGGAATTTTTACGGGGGGGGGGGCGGGCCGGGGTTACCCGGTGGAGGATATACACATGTTGAAGGACAGAAACGGGAATTTTGCAAGAAGAACTTTTTGCAGCTGAACGGTACGGGGGGGGGTTAACAAGAAATCTGGGGCGACAAGCCCTCAGCTTGTTGCTGCAGGACAGAAGGTACCGCGAAAGACTACAATACCGGTTTGCAAATCATATCTTCTGTGGGGGTTTTAGAGGGGTCGGGATTTAAAGGGACACCAAGGGGATGAGTGCATAGCAATAGATGGGTTTGAGGAATACGGGGAAAAATTGGGTGGATGTGAGGTTCTTGGGGAAGGGATGGAGTATGTGCCGTGAAAACTGGGGGGGAGTGACGGGAGGCACGGGGGGGCATTGAGGAGGGGGAAAAATGGGAGCCCTTATGGACATGAGGAAGGTAAGGCAACCCGGGACGATGGTTTACCCAGCGAATTTTATGTACAGCACTGGGGTCTGCTTAGGGTTTCCTATAAGGGTTTTGAATGCCATGAAAACGGGGGAAGATGGGAGAATCCAGGGAAAAGGGGGTGGTGGGGGTGGCCAAAGGGAAACACAGAGTACCCTTCGGGAAATTTCGACCATTTTTTTGCTTTTTCTGATTATAAATTATTTGCGAAAATTTTGGGGGTCGGGTTAAAAGGTTGTGGGGGGGGCGGTTTGAGTCTCAGTTTGGTTTACCTGGTGGGCAATGACGGGGCCACGGTTATCAAGGGGTTCCTGAGGGCAGGAAAAAGGGAAAGAGGAGCGGGTGGCGTTTGGGTTGGGAAAGGGGTTATAAAGGGGGGAAAGAAAGGGATTGAGGGATATTCCCTACGACGGGGTTTGGCGAAGAAATTTGGGGTGGGGGGATACGCTTATCAAAGCGAAGGAAGGGGGGAAATCAATGGGGTGGGGGGGGGTGTCAACAGGGGCGGGGGGCTTCGGGAGGGGTGTCCTTTTATCACAAATATTGTTTGCATGTGTTCAATCCCTTTTAAAAGGGTGGGGGAGGATCGTCTAAGGCCTGGGGGGAGGGGTGGGGAGCGAAACCGGGCCTGGTTGGGGGGCTAGTTGATGATAAAACCCCTTTTTTTGGGAAGAGGAGAACGTTTGGACTTTTGGGGGAAGTTGTACCACTTTTTGGGGGAGCACTGGGATGAAGGTAAATCTGGAAAAGTCAAAGACATGGGGGTGGAGAGGGCAGAGAATTTGAGTGGGGATTGGGGTTGTGCAGGGGGGAGGACCGGGAGTCTAAAATCTGCGGTGTCATGTAAGGCTGACCTGAGTGCTGCAAGGGTTACAAATCAATAGGAGGTGGAACAGGTGCAGCGACGGTTGGGAATGCTGCACCCCACCATTTAAACCCCCTTTGGCAGCGGTAATTGTCATCAATTATTACATATAGTAAAGTCTGGTTGTTTTTTCGGCTGTGAGCCGTTTTAAAAGGAACGGCGTTCACGATATTCTTAGAAGGGTTTAAATTTTTGTGGGGTTCAAGGGGGCAACTGTTGCGAAGGGAGGTATGACATTTCCGGGATTAGGGGAGGGTTGGGTTTGTTGGGCTTGAGAAAACGCGTGAAATGGGTTTTTATTAAGAGGGGAAATGAAAGAGTGCAGGGGGATGAGGGGGGGTCAGCTAGATAAGGGAATGCCACCTAGGAAAAAGGTAGGAGGGGCGGAAAAAAGGAATGCGAGACGTTTACGCGCCTTAATGTAGCCAGAGAACCCGGAAAAGTAAAGGGGGAACGTTTGTAAATTGTTAGAGAGACATGTAGTGGCGCCGGGTTTAAGGGGGTCTACCCCCCGTAGCATGGTGAAAAATGGGGAAAGGGTTTGTAAATTTGGTACACCTAGGGGGCCCTGAGGTTATGTACCCTTTCCTGCATTTATTTCCAAACGGGAGCGATGCTCCGAACAGGAGGGTTTTTGAGGGTGGGGGTGTGGCAGATGCAGTGGGGAAAGACGCGTATCATGTCGTCTATTTTTGTAAGGTTTTTGGGGTTCATCAGGGGATGGGTCGTAAAGGATGGTGAGGGGGGGGGCCAAAGGGGTGGCGGTATTGCGAGCGGAGTCTTTTATATGAGTGGGTGTGGGGAAGGGGGTGTGGTAAGAGGTTACATATGCATCGTGGGCTACATATATGTTTTTTTTGGGGGTTTTAGGGGAAGGGGGGTGGGGATGTGCTGAAAGGACTTTGGCGGCGACTTTTATCAACTTTGTGTCGCAAAAAGAGACATTTTTTGGGGAAAATGGGAAGAGTATTTTCGAAGGTTTTAAAAGGGCTAACAATAGGGATTTTAAGGCTTATAAGGGGGTTAAAAGCCGGGGGGAGTGGGTTTTTGGGAAAAGGGGGGGGGGGTTTAGGGATTCAAAAGGGGTCACCTCCTTTTGGGGAAAGCATGATGTGGTTGGGTGTGATTGGGGGTACATGTGGCCCCGATGAGAGGGTGCAAGATAATTTTGCTTAGTTTTCCCGATGGGGGGTGTAAAGGGGCGATTTAAAAATATAACATGTATTTAAGTATAACTATAAATTATATAACGTAATTTCTTTGGTAGCGTATTATGTTCCACTTACACTGTATTTTTAATTGAATTTGAATTTTCCTTTAGAGGGTTTTCCTTTCACTATTTCCTTAAGCACTGAGTTATTTTTGGGTTTTTTTTGTAACGTGGGCCAGCATCAGTTTTGGGAGTAATTACCATTATTATTGTTCTTATTTAAGGGGATTGTAAATTTGGGAGTCCTGTACCATTCATGGTTTTAAAAAGCTTCCTCAAGTGACAGTGTCATAATAACCTAAATTTAGGATAATTAATGTCAGATTATTCAGGGTTTGGGGATAGGTTATTTCAATGTTGTGTTGATGGGGGGGGTATGGGGCACCCGTTTGCAGACAGGTTTTTAAAAAGGGATATTGTAGCTGGTGTTTTGTTTAGGGTGGTATTATGGGGGATTGTATTAAGCTTGGAGCATTATTGTTTGAGGTTGTAATTTTAGAGTTTTTTTAATAGCCATTTTGTGGCCTTTGTTATTATAACTTTATTCCTTCTTAAATTGTGATATGTTATAAAAACTTGTATATAGAGACTGGGAGATTTGCCTGGGTTGTTTTTGTTTTTTATATTGATTTACTGAGTTGTCCCCTTTATATTTTTTTGTATATGTACCTATTAAATCGTACATGAAGTTTTTAAATAAAATATAAAAAAAAATAAAAAAAAAAAAACTTGAGGCACCTAAAATGGAGGAATATAGAAAATAATGATGTTGCAGTGATAACACCAGGAGGCAGCTCTGACGAGAACTCACACGCACACGAGCTTTTAAATCTCTGCACAAAATTCAATTTAAACCAGCAAATAATAGAGCCTACTAGACTGGAGAATACACTAGACCTCATCTTCACTAACAATGATGATCTGATAAGAAATGTCACCATATCAAAAACAATATACTCAGATCACAACATAATTGAGGTTCAGACATGAATGTGCGGAGCCCCAGACCGACATAATGAGATTAGTCATGAGGGAGCCTTCACCAAATTCAACTTCAATAACAAAAACAAAGTGGGACCAAGTAAACCAAGTCCTAACCGATATAAGCTGGGAAGATATACTAAGCAACACAGACCCCAACTTATGCCTAGAACAGATTAACTCGGTGGCACTCGATGTATGCACAAGGCTTATTCCTCTAAAAAAAAGGAGTAGATGTAAAACAGAAAGAGACAGGCGCTCCCTTTACAGGCGATGGAAAAGAATAACAGAGCGGCTAAAAAAAGGTCAATGTATCTGAAATGCGTAGGGAGACACTGGTCAGAGAAATAGCAAGCATCGAACTTAAGCTAAAGGAATCTTATAGGAGTCAGGAATCGCGGGAATAACTAAAAGCCATAAATGAAATCGAAAGAAACCCAAAGTATTTCTTCTCCTATGCCAAATCAAAGTCGAGAACAACGTCCAGTATTGGGCCCCTACTTAAACAAGATGGGTCCTACACAGATGACAGCAAGGAAATGAGTGAGCTGCTCAAGTCCCAATATGACTCAGTTTTTAGCAAGCCGCTAACCAGACTGAGAGTCGAAGATCAAAATGAATTTTTTATGGGAGAGCCACCGAATTTGGTTAACACAAGCCTATCTGATGTTATCCTGACGCCAAATGACTTCGAACAGGCGATAAATGACATGCCTATGCACTCTGCCCCAGGGCCAGACTCATGGAACTCCGTGTTCATCAAGAACTGCAAGAAGCCCCTATAACGAGCCTTTACCATCCTATGGAGAGGGAGCATGGACACGGGGGTCGTCCCACAGTTACTAAAAACAACAGACATAGCCCCACTCCACAAAGGGGGCAGTAAAGCAACAACAAAGAACTACAGACCGATAGCACTAACATCCCATATCATAAAAATCTTTGAAAGGGTCCTAAGAAGCAAGATCACCACCCATCTAGAAACCCATCAGTTACACAACCCAGGGCAACATGGGTTTAGAACAGGTCGCTCATGTCTGTCTCAACTATTGGATCACTACGACAAGGTCCTAGATGCACTAGAAGACAAAAAGAATGCAGTTGTAATATATAGAGACTTTGCAAAAGCCTTCGACAAGTGTGACCATGGCGTAATAGCGCACAAAATACGTGCTGAAGGAATAACAGGAAAAGTCGGTCGATGGATCTATAATTTCCTCACTAACAGAACACAGAGAGTAGTAGTCAACAGAGTAAAGTCCGAGGCAGCTACGGTGAAAAGCTGTTTCACAAGGCACAGTACTCGCTCCCATCTTGTTCCTCATCCTCATATTTGATATAGACAAGGATGTCAGCCACAGCACCGTGTCTTCCTTTGCAGATGACACCCGAATCTGCATGACAGTGTCTTCCATTGCAGACACTGCAAGGCTCCAGGCGGACATCAACCAAATCTTTCAGTGGGCTGCAGAAAACAATATGAAGTTCAACGATGAGAAATTTCAATTACTCAGATATGGTAAACACGAGGAAATTAAATCTTCATCAGAGTACAAAACAAATTCTGGCCACAAAATAGAGCGAAACACCAACGTCAAAGACCTGGGAGTGATCATGTCGGAGGATCTCACCTTCAAGGACCATAACATTGTATCAATCACATCTGCTAGAAAAATGACAGGATACATAATGAAGAACCTTCAAAACTAGGGATGCCTAAGCCCATGATGACACTCTTCAGGTCACTTGTTCTATCTAGGCTGGAATATTGCTGCACACTAACAGCACCTTTCAAGGCAGGTGAAATTGCTGACCTAGAAAATGTACAGAGAACCTTCACGGCGCGCATAACGGAGATAAACACCTCAATTACTGGGAGCACTTGAGGTTCCTAAACCTGTATTCCCTGGAATGCAGGCGGGAGAGATACATGATTATATACACCTGGAAAATCCTAGAGGGACTAGTACCGAACTTGCACACGAAAATCACTCACTACGAAAGCAAAAGACTTGGCAGACGATGCAACATCCCCCCAAAGAAAAGCAGGGGTGTCACTAGCACGTTAAGAGACCATACAATAAGTGTCAGGGGCCTGAGACTGCTCAACTGCCTCCCAGCATACATAAGGGGGATTACCAACAGACCCCTGGCAGTCTTCAAGTTGGCACTGGACAAGCACCTAAAGTCGGTTCCTGACCAGCCGGGCTGTGGCTCGTACGTTGGTTTGCGTGCAGCCAGCAGTAACAGCCTGGTTGATCAGGCTCTGATCCACCAGGAGGCCTGGTCACAGACCGGGCCGCGGGGGCGTTGACCCCCGGAACTCTCTCCAGGTAAACTCCAGGTGCCTGTCCAGTGCCTTCTTGAAGACAGCCAGGGGTCTATTGGTAATCCCCCTTATGTATGCTGGTAGGCAATTGAACAATCTTGGGCCCTCGGATTGTTCGCATCGCTGTTGGGCCGTGCGGACGCACTGCGCAGTAGCTCCCACTACACCTGGTTTCTGCGCATTTTCACTGTTCAGACATGGCGGAGTACACCGGCAGGAGAATTAATACAGTCTGCATTGAGCTGTTGAAGGGTTCTCTGAGCCCTGATACGACGAACGTCCTTCTTCCTGCGATTATTAGGGATTTATATGGAATCCCTAATGAGGAGCTGTATGGTGTGGCTCTTAATGGGATGAAACGAGTTTTTGTGAAGTTCCTGAGGACTAGCTACTACAGCAGTGTGGTGGAGGAGTATCAGGAACGCCGAATGTGCCTCAACTCGACGATGGATGTATGCATGCATGACGTGTCTACTTACTACACGTGGGTACGAGTGAGGAATGTACCCTTTGAGGCAACTAAGTTTAGTATAGTGGAAGTTTTTAGAAAATATGGAGTCATTCATGAAGCTAGAGGAGGGGTATGGCGGGATGGACCATATGAGGGCCTCCCGGAAGGGTCATACAACATCAAGATGACCTTGAAGACGCCTATACCTTCGTATGTCATGTTGACAGGCACCAGAAATCAGGTATATGTGTCGTATGTGGGGCAGAGGAGAACGTGTCGTCTTTGCGGCTCTTATGACCATATAGCGGCGCAATGTGCACGTCGAGTTGCCCCAGGGGTGTCAGCCCCGGTAGAGGAGGTCCAGCAAGCGAGTGTGGTGGAGGCGGCGAAGACTGGGACTCCTCTATGGAGTGAGGAGGTGGAGAAGGAGGGTGAACAGATGGGGACGTGTGTCACTCTCCCGGTGGAGGATGGAGATCCTACTCCAACGCCTGTGGTGGTGGCGGAAGTGGTGGAGTCGACACAGGAGGTGTCCTTGGAGTCAGTGCTCCAGGAATTCTTGGAGGAGGCTTTGGTAGGAGAGGACATGGATGGACGGACCAGTGAAAAGCAGCAATTGCAAGGGCAGAGTGAGAAGACGGAAGTAGCAGGGAATACTAGAAAGGATACACTTGTAGTGGCAGAGGTGCACAGGGAGGATGTACCTGAGGAAGAGATGGCTGTGGGAGGCAGCTCTAGGAAGCGGCCAGCGGGGTTGACTGAATTAGATGATGTTTTAACACCTGGGCAAAGACCAGGCAAGAAGGCATGGGCAGAGGTGGTTCGCAATCCCCTACAGGAGGGGGAGTACAGGAAAAATCGGGGGGGGGGGGGGAGACAAGGGGGGGTAGGGGGTCTTATTAAAAAGAGTAATAAGGAAAGTGTGAGCAGCTTGAAGGGAAGTGTGAGCAAGCCACAGCGGCACAGAGGTAAGCCGCCTTTACTTGACCATTCAGGTGTGTAACGTTAAATGCTAATGGCCTAAAGACTGAAGTAAAAGGGTATGGTTGGAGTGGTTCCTCAAAAGGTATGACGTGGATGTTTGTTTCCTACAGGAGCATAACCATAAGTCAGGTAGTGAGTTGCGATTGAGAGGATATAAGTTGTTTGTAAGCATGGCAATGCTTTTAAAGGGAGGAGTGGCTGTTTTAGTAAAGGAGACCAGTCCATTGCGAGTCATGGGGTGGGAGGAGGGGGGAGGAGGGAGGGTGTTCGTGTGGATGGGTGTGGGGGGAGGCAGGGTATGTTTTGTGGGAGTTTATATGCCCGCGATTGGTAACGTGAGGATAAAAACAGACTTTGTTCGGGATGTATTGTTATACTATCTCAGGGGTTTACCTGCTATTGCGATAATTGGAGGTGATTGGAATTGTGTGATTAGGCATGCAGACGTCATACCTAGGGGGGCGGGGTGCGTGTTGGGTGTCTTACGGGATGCATTGCGTGATGTCGGGGTCGTAGATGTGGTCGGCAGGGGGGGGTATCAGGTTGAGCACACCTATGTACAGGGGAGTTATGAGGCAAGGTTGGATAGGATTTATGTGAGGCAGGGGATAGGAGTGGAGAGGGTTAGAACAGTAGACGTGGGTTTATCTGACCACAGAGCAGTGTTGGCTGACCTTCGGGTGGATGGTATTCCGAGAATATATCAGAGTTATTGGAAATTAAATGTGAGGCTTTTTACAGGAGGAAGATAAGGTTGGTCATTTCAGACATGGTGGAAAGGGTTTTGGGAGGCTAGGGATGAGGAGTGGATTTGCTAGATTGGTGGGAGTTGCCAGGCCAAAGGTGCAGATTGCAGGATTTTTTAAGAAGAGGGGCAGGGAACGGGCACGCTGGGGGTTTTGGATTGCAGAATTATTTAGAGGGCCAGTTGAATGATTGTTATGGGGGGGTAGGGAAGGGTGTGGGAGGAGTTATGGGGGAACTTAGAAGTCTTTTAGTGGAGATGCATAATGAACGTTTTGTTTGCACTAAGGGTCAGGGGAGGATTGGAGGATGTACTAAAAGGTGATGGGCCAACCGGGTAGTACTCCGAAAATTCAAGGACAGACAGTTGAGGAATACGGTGGCACAGATTGTCGGGGAGGGAGGGGAGGGTTATGTGCAGGGACAGGGTCTCTCTGACACAGATTCTATCAGTAGGTTGCCTGATTTTTGGGTTTTTACGGAGAAAGGGAAGAGAAGGGAGGGGTGGTTGGGTTAGAAACATTTAGAGCTATAGGGGTTCAGCAGGGTATGGGGCAGGGGGTTTCGGGATTTGTTGAGGGAGGCATTAGGGGGGCAGAGGTGGGGGAGGTGGTGAATGGGTTGAGTCAGGGGAAGGCACCGGGAATAGATGGGTTATCTAATGATTTTTACAGAGCACATTGGGAGGATCTCAGGGAGTGCCTGGTGGCGGTTCTGAATTATATGATGAAACGTGGTAGAATGGCGCAAACACAGAGAAATGGGGTTGTTGTTTGGTGCCAAAGAAGGGGGGAAGGAGAAGGGTTTGGGAGATTTCGTCCGTTGTCGTTAATGTGAAAGGATTACAAAATTTTGCGAAGGTATTGGGTAACAGATTAAAGAAGGTAATTGGGAGTACGTACATGAGGGGCAGTATGGGATACCGGGGCGGACTATGAAGAATGGGCACAGTGTGATAAGGGATTTTATTTGAGAACTGCCAGGGAGGGGGCGTCCTTGGATTTTTGGATTGGGCTCAGGCCTATGACTGTGTGGAAAAAGGGACTTTTTGTGGGGCTGTTGGAGAAATTGGGTTTTTGGGGGGGGGGTAGTGAGTGGGTGCGCATCTATTGAGGGGGCTGTCCCTGAGGGTGCAGGTTAATGGAAAGCTGGGGGGGGGGGTGATGATGGAACAGGGATTAAGGCAGGGTTGCCCGCTGTCGCAGTTGCTCTTTGCATGTGTGCAACATCCTTTCTTTGAGGCTGTGGAGGAAGAATTGCAGGGGGTAGGGGGGGGAAGAATGGGGGAATAGTAGGTTATGTAGATGACACAACTGTGTTTTACGAGTGGGGAGGCTTTAAGAAGGGTGGGAGAGGTGATAAGGAGTTTTGGGAAGCTTCAGGAATGGTAGTTAATTTAAACAAAGTCTAGGTTATTGGAAGTAGGAACATGGGTTGGGGGGGAGATTGGGGGGAAGGGATGGGGGTTGTGACAGAATTAGGGTGTGTGGGATATGGATATGAAGCATTGCAGGAATTAGGAGGATTAAATCAGAAACAGTAGGTAGGGTTTTTAGGCAATTTAAAAAGGTTTGAGGGTCATGAAGTGGCGTTTCAGCAGAGGGCGTTGGTAATTAAAATC
>NW_026510605.1:0-14573 GCF_026875155.1 Cherax quadricarinatus | reverse complement strand
TTAGTGAAATTAAGAAGAATTTTCGTGCTCTAGAGGTAAAAATTGGGCTGACACCTCTCAAATAGGAGGGGGAAATTGTTGGGGGTGCAGCCCTGCATAACTTGAGATATCAGACGACTGGACAAGGACAGTACCAGGAACCTCAGATAAGTCTGTTAATGTTTAAAACTCTGGCCAGTGTTATTTTCATGTATAGACAGTGAGGTTTTCTGATTTATGATATACCTTAATCTCCAGTCAAATTGGTGAGTAAATTATTAAGATATATTCTCCTTCTGTTATTAAATTGTATATATATAATCAATTATTAATTTTAATATACAGTCCACAAATTTATAAATTTTACCAGAATTCCTGGTGATACATATTTCATTTGTAATTAATAGGTCTAGAGCAACTTGTGGATATAACAGTTGTAGGTATCGAAGGGGGACATTTTTGCGACCTAGGTGTCCCAAATTCCTACTTGTCTATGTAACTCTGATAAATAATAATTATCTTTGTTATTTACTGGTATGTACTTTATGGTTACATACAGATAAATGTAATTTTCCACACATTGTTATGCTATAAATTTGTACAACTATAATGCCTCTTAATTTATATGTTCAAATTTCATTCTTTAAAATACTCATTTGTACTTCATGTTGTATTTTGTTTACTGAAATTTTTTACCACGAATATATCATTGCTTACTTAATCTTAATTTAAATTTTAAGCCTGTCCATAATGTTCTGCATACAAGGGCTTTTGGCATGTACACCCAACTATAATTCCTTGTACAACTATGTATCATTTTCCAAATAAAGTTTTTTATTGTATTTGTAAGTGTGATTTCCCAAAACAGGTGCTGCATACTCCAGTAGGGGGCCTGACGTGCACGGTGTATATTTGTCTTGAACGATTCCTTACTAAGGTATTGGAATGCTACTCTCAGGTTTGCCAGGCGCCCATATCCTGCAGCATTTTATATGGTTGATGGGGTGCTTCTGGAGACATGGTCGGTGTTATGGTCACCCCAAGATCTTTCTCCTTGAGCGAGGTTTGCAGTCCTTTGGCCACCTAGCCTAACTTTGTCTGCGGTCTTCTTTCCCCTTTCCCCCGATCTTCATGACTTTGATTTGGCTGGGTTAAATTCGAGAAGCCAGTTGCTGGACCAGGCATCCAACCTGTACAGGTCTCTTTGAAGTCCTACCTGATCCTCATTTGATTTAATTATCCTCAGGGACACTTCTGAGTCTACCCTTCCATCATGTCATTCCCATATACCAAAAATAGCACTGTTCCTATGCCTGACCCTTGGGGGATCCCGCCCCATCACAGGCGCCCACTGTGATACTTCATCCTGTACCATGACTCGTTGTTGCCTCCCTGTCAGGTTTTCTCTGATCCACTGCAGTGCCCTTCCGGGTTATATATGCCTGATCCTCTAGATTCTGCACTAATCTCTTGTAAGGAAAACTGTGTCGAAGCCTACTTGCAGTCAAAGAAAATGCAATCAACCCACCCCTCTCTTTTCGTGTCTTGCTTCTTTTATCCTGTCATAAAAACTCCCGAAGATTTGTGACACAGGATTTGACTTCCATGAATCCGTGCTGGTTGTCGTGGACTGGAATCAAAGTCTGGCCTCCACTCCAAAACAATAGATATTTTTGCCAAGGAAAAAAAAAATACCCCCCAATATCACCAATCCGACGACATTTCATCTTGCAAAAAATACAGGGTCTAAAAACAAGCAACGAGCAACAAAATACCTTTCATCCGTGGCCTGCTTACAGAGTCATATGCAATGTTCGTGGTTTTCACAAAAGACCCACATAAATTATTACTTGGACAATTCAAATTCAAATTCAAATTCAAAGTTTATTCTCTATAAGGATTACAATGCTGAGTTTACAGAAAATTTTGGGTTTTTGTTTGGTTTACATGTAGTAAAATTGTGATTACAGAGTGTAACCCCTAGGAACGCTTAGCATGGCTAGGCATTTCGGGCATACTTAGTTTTATTCTTAATTGTAAAATATTACAAATTATGAGGTAAGTTGGTATTATGGCTAAGTGACTAAAATACTAGTTTGTGAGTTTAGCAATGTGAATGCTTTTGTTTTGGCACAGTATATAGTTTCAGTATTGGAGTATCACAGGGTTCCATTATTTTAAGACTGAGATTAATATTTTCTGTTTATGGGCAAATGAGTGAGCGAGTGTAAGTGTGAACCACCAGGTGGTATTCGTGTAGTTAGTTGACGGGGTGTATCAGGGAGATAAGATGTTTTCTAAGGAGTTTTGAAGGTGATGAATGTGTCTGCAGTTCTAGAGTTCTCAGGTAGGGTATTCCAGATTTAGGGCCTTTGACATACATTTTAATTTTTGTAAAGGTTTAGTCGGACACGGGGAATGTCGTAGAGATGTTTGTTTTGGTGTTATGCCTGTGGGTTCTGTCACAACTATCAAGAAAGCGTTTTAGGTCAAGGTTGATATTAGGTTTAAGGCCTGTAGAAATAGATTTTCACAGTAGTAAGTGTGGATGTACTGAACTGGGAGTAAGTTTAGATCTTTGAAGAGTGGGGGGGGTGTGCTGCCAGGGATGGGATTTAGTGATTA
This sequence comes from Cherax quadricarinatus, assembly GCF_026875155.1. Classification (NCBI taxonomy): domain Eukaryota; kingdom Metazoa; phylum Arthropoda; class Malacostraca; order Decapoda; family Parastacidae; genus Cherax; species Cherax quadricarinatus. The sequence goes on along the minus strand of NW_026510605.1, from coordinate 11,969 downwards.
TTCTTACTGCAGCTTTTTGTTGGGTTATTATTGTGTTTTAGTGTGTTGCTGCAGTTGATCCCCAAGCACAAATAGCATAGGTGAGGTATGGATAAATAAGTGAGTGGTATAGTGTGAGAAGGGCATTTTGCGGCACGTAGTATCGTATCTTGGAGAGGATCCCAACCGTTTTGGATACTTTTTTGGCTATATGCTGGATATGGGTGCTGAAATTCAGGTTGTTGTCAAGGTATAGGCCTAGGAATTTTCCCCCATTATTTCTGGTAATTAGATGTTGTCAATCTTAATGTTAATTTGTGCATCTCCTGCTCTGCTACCAAACATAATATAGTAAGTTTTGTCAGTGTTAAGCGTAAGTTTATTGGCTGTCATCCATGTCGATATTTTAATCAGCTCCTCATTCACAATGGTTTTGAGGGTGGCAAGATTAGGGTGAGAGATGACATAAGTCGTGTCATCAGCAAAGAGAATGGGTTTCATGTGTTGGGATACGTTTTGGAAGTCATTGATGTATATGAGGAAGAGCAGGGGACCAAGGACACTTCCTGCGGAACTCCAGTATCAAGTGGCCGTGTTGCTGATGCTGTGTCTTTAATGTGACGTACTGATACCTATTAGTAATGTAAGATTTGAAATAAGCAAGCGCATGGCCTGTTATACCGTAATGGTCAAGTTTGTGGAGTAGGATTTCGTGGTTTACTGTGTCAAAAGCTTTTCTTAGGTCAATAAAAATTCCTAGTGGATATTCCTTATTTTCCAATGCTGTGTAAAGCAGATCTAGCATTTTTATGATTGCATCATTAGTGCTTTTATTTTTCCTGAATCCAAACTGGCAGGGGTTGAGTATGTTTTGAGCTATTATAAATGAATTTTTTATGAGAGAGCCACAAAATTTGATTAACACAAGCCTATCCGATGTTATCCTGACGCCAAATGACTTCGAACAGGCGATAAATGACATGCCCATGCACTCTGCCCCAGGGCCAGACTCATGGAACTCTGTGTTCATCAAGAACTGCAAGAAGCCCCTATCACGAGCCTTTTCCATCCTATGGAGAGGGAGCATGGACACGGGGGTCGTCCCTCAGTTACTAAAAACAACAGACATAGCCCCACTCCACAAAGGGGGCAGTAAAGCAACAGCAAAGAACTACAGACCAATAGCACTAACATCCCATATCATAAAAATCTTTGAAAGGGTCCTAAGAAGCAAGATCACCACCCATCTAGAAACCCATCAGTTACACAACCCAGGGCAACATGGGTTTAGAACAGGTCGCTCCTGTCTGTCTCAACTACTGGATCACTACGACAAGGTCCTAAATGCACTAGAAGACAAAAAGAATGCAGATGTAATATATACAGACTTTGCAAAAAAGCCTTCGACAAGTGTGACCATGGCGTAATAGGCACAAAATGCGCCTAAAGGAATAACAGGAAAAGTCGGTCGATGGTTTAATTTTCTCACTAACAGAAAAACAGAGAGTATCGTCAACAGGTTAAAATCCGAGGCAGTACGGTGAAAAGCTCTTTCCCCCAAAGGACAGTATGCTCCCATCTTGTTCCTCATCCTCTATCCGACATGACAAGGTGTCAGCCACAGCACCCTGTCTTCCTTTGAGATGAACCCGAATCTGATGCAGTGTTTCCATTGCAGAACTGCAAGGGTCCGGGGGAAATCAACCAAACTTTTTTTGGGCTGCAGAAAACTATAAGTTAAGATGAGAAATTTCAATACCCGATTGGTAAACAGAGGAAATTAAACTTCATAGAGACAAAAAAAATTTGGCCACAAAATAAGCGAAACACCAAGTCAAAGACCTGGGGTTGTTAGTCGGGGGATTCACCCTTCAAGGACCATAATTGTTCAACGCATCGCTAAAAAATGACAGGTGGTAATGAGAACCCTTTAAAATAGGGAGGCCAAAACCCATGATGAACTCTTCAGGGCACTTGTTCTATCTAGGTGGAAAAATTTTCTGCACTCTAACAGACCTTTCAAAGGGAGGTGAAATTGCCGACCTGAAAATGTACAGGAACTTTCACGGGCGAAAAAGGAGATAAAACACCTCAATTTACTGGGAGCGCTTTTAGGGTTTTAAAACCTGTTTTTCCCCCGGAACGCAGGAGGGGGAGTACTGATTTTATAACCCGGAAAATCCCAGAGGGACTAGTACCGAACTTGCAACGAAAATCACTCCCCTACGAAAGCAAAAAAACTTGGCAGAGATGCACCATCCCCCCCAAAGAAAAGCAGGGGGGTCACTAGACTTAAGAGACCATACAATAAGTGTCAGGGGACCGGACTGTTCAACTGCGTCCCAGCACACTAAGGGGATTACCAACAGACCCCCCGGGAGTCTTTAAGTGGCACGGCAAACACCTAAAGGCAGTTCCTGATCGCCGGGCTGTGGGTCGTTTCTTGGTTTTTTTGCAGCCAGAGAACAGCCTGGTTGATCAGGCGCTGATCCACCAGGAGGCCTGGTCACAGACCGGGCCGCGGGGCGTTGACCCCGAAACTCTCTCCAGGTAAAACTCCAGGTAAACCCCAGTTTGTGCAAGTTTCTCAAATTTTGGATAGCAATGGTAAGTTAGATATTGGCCTATAGTTGTTTAAGTCTGTAGGGTCACCACTTTATGTTTTGGTGTAACCCTTGCCATCTTGAGTAGTTTCGGGAAGGTGTGTACTAGTTGTTGTTAAAAAAGAAATGATAGCATGCGAAAGGACATGGGCCGCTCGCTTTACTAATGGTGGGACATGAGACAGATTCCCGAGTTATTTTTTAAGTGACTTTATGATTCAATGACTTCCGTGGGCTCAGTTGGGCAAGATAGAAGGAATTAGGGAAATTTCCATCTAGGTAGTCCCCGGCATGGGCATTGGTATGTGGGATTTTACTGGCGAGATTAGATCCTATGTTTGAGAAGAAGTCGTTTATCTTGTTAGCTGTGTCAGTGGGATGTAGTGGTGTTTCATTAGGTTTAGTTAGGACAATATTCTTGGTTTTTCTCAGTTTGTGGGTCCCTAGAATCTGAGAGAGTGTTTTCCAGGTCTTTTTTATATCTCCTCTAGTGTCTGTGAATCTACTGGAGTAGTATAGTTGTTTGGCTTTTTTTATTACTTTGGTGAGAGCTGATGAATAATGTTTAAGAGTATCTTTGTGCATTAAGCCCTGTCTATATTGCTTTTCATATTGGTGTTTCTTGTCAATGGATTTCAGAATGGTGCTGGTTAGCCATGGGCAACCAAGCCGTTTGTTTGTGATCTGTTTTGTTTTTATAGGACAATGTTTGTTGTATAGTCTAAGTAATTTGTTAAGAAAGATGTCTGTCCAGTCATCAATACCATTGGCCTTGGAGAATTCTGTAGGCCAATCAACAGTCTCTAGGTCAGCTGTGAACTTCCTTTACTGAGGCCTCGTCATGGAGTCTAAATGAGACTTTGTTGTATTCAAGTGGTGGTTTACTAATGTTTGTCAGGAGGAAGGTAGGGTAGTGGTCTGTAGTGCTATCTGTGATTATCCTGATTTAAGGGGGGCTAGTATATTAGTCCATATGTGGTCTATTATGGTTGCACTTGTCTCAGTGAGCCTGGTTGGTTTAGTTATTGTTGGTATGAGAAGTGTGTTGTTCATATTGTTGATGAAATCAGTTACAGGCTGATCATCTAGTAAGCCAAGGTTGATGTTGAAGTCTCCAGCTAAGAGAAGGTGGTGCTTATTCATTTGTCTGTTTGTTATTAGTGACTTTAATTTCTCACTGAAAATTTGGGATGTTTGTGTGAGGCATCCGGTAAATGGCACCGATTGTTATAGGCGTCTTAAGGTTTTTTTACAGTAAATTAGCAAAAATGTATTCCCCATATTCATCACTAAAGCAAGTGGTGCTAAGACAAGATAATTGGTTAGAGTAATAGATTGCAATACCACCCCCAACTGGTTTGTTCTGCCAGTTGTGAATTGCTGTGTATCCTGGTAGAGGGTAGATATCTATTGTGTCCTGCTTAAGCCAGGTCTCAGTAAGAATAATGCAGGAGAAGGGTGTCTTTAGTGATTCAAGGAGTGCTAGGAGGTCATCATAGTGTTTGCTTAAGGACCTGATGTTGTAGTTAAGTACTGATAGACTTTTAGCATTGTTTAGGATAGTGGTGGCTTGTGATGCTGTGTAATAAAGGCAGTTACTTTCCAATAGGTTTGATTGGGTGTCAGATTATGGAGGTTTAGATCAGGGTCAACGTGATCAATCATCTTCTAGGTTTAAAATTATGGTTATTTATATCCTGAGTTGTGTGTTGAGTTCTACTACTGATATCTGTAGTGGTATGGAAGTTTGGACAAGTATATAGCTAGAGTATTTTTGGTCATGTAGGGTATAGTCACTTACTACACATAATGAAGTTGATGTTGTCTGTGTGTTGTGCTGGAATGAACTAAAGTACAACTAGGTATAAACTAGTAATATAAAAATACAAATTAAAAATAGAACAAGACTCTCACTTGTAATTGCACTAAGGTCTAATAATGACTTTTGTGGAGTCTATGTTTTGAGCTAGAGTGAGCTAAAGTACAATAGGTTTAATCTAATAAATAAAAAGTACAAATTAAAAATAGCACTAGTCTCTCACTAGTAATTGCACTATGGTTAATATAGGTATTGACTATGTCTTGAGGTAAATGAGGTAGGTACAAAAGAAATTTAAATTTTTTTTTTTAATATAAAATCAAATTTAAAAGTACCCAAACAGTCTCTCACTAGTAATTGCACTAGGTCTAATATAGGAATTTGGATTGACTTTATTAGTAGAAAGAGCTATAGTACAACAACTTTATCTAATAATATAAAAATCAAAATTACAAATAGCACCAGCTCTCACTGTAATTGCATTTGGGTCTAGTATAGTGAATTTGGTTTGACTATGTATGAGCTAGAATGGCTAGAGTAAAACAATAAAATATGGATCCCGAGTTACAAATCAGCTTGACAGAGTGAACGGGCAAAGGGGGGGCGGGGAGTTGGTATATCACTGAGTCACTTATATGCCAGAACTAAAAATGCCTCGATGATGTATTTTTGAAGTTTTGTAGAAAAGATCGAGAACAAAAACCCCGGGGTCATTTTGGTCGTTACAAGGCCCCGGATCAACGTCCCAACAATTCCAGGAACAGTTTTTAAAAATTGACCACTGTCTGGAAAAATCTCCAGCCCCTGCCCCCAAATCTTCCCATGGGGGTTTTTCAACCAAAGGCACCAAAAAGGGGAGGAATATCCTGAAGTTTCCTGGAGAGAGTTCCGGGGGTCAACGCCCCCGCGGCCGGGCCGTGACCAGGCCCCCTGGGGGATCAGAATGATCAACCCGGGTGTTGCTCTGGGTGCACCCAAACCAAGTACGGCACAGCCCGGTGATCAGGAACTGACTTTTAGGTGCTTTTCCCGTGCCCGTTGAAGACTGCCGGGGTCTGTTTGGTAATCCCCCCCTTTTGTGTGCTGGGGGAGTTGAACAGTCTTTGGGGCCCCCGCACTTTTTGTTGGTCTCTTAACGTGCTAGTGACCCCCCTCTTTTTTATTGGGGGGATGGGGCATCGTCTGCCAAGTCTTTTTTCTTTTTAGTGAGTGATTTTCGTGGGCAAGTTTGGTACTATCCCCTAGGATTTTCCAGGGTATATAAAATGTATCTCCCCCCTCCGCATTCCCGGGAATAAGGTTTAGGACCTCAAGCACTCCCGTAATTGAGGTGTTTTTTTCTCCGTTTATGCGCGCCGGAAAGTTCTCTGTACATTTTCTAGGTCGGCAATTTCACTGCCTTGAAAGTGCTGTTAGTGTGCAGCAATATTCCAGCCTAGATAGAACAAGTGATCTGAACAGTGTCATCATGGGCTTGGCCTCCCTAGTTTTGAAGGTTCTCATTATCCATCCTGTCATTTTTCTAGCAGATGCGATTGATACAATGTTATGGTCCTTGAAGGTGAGATCCTCCGACATGATCACTCCCAGGTCTTTGACGTTGGTGTTTCGCTCTATTTTGTGGCCAGAATTTGTTTTGTACTCTGATGAAGATTTAATTTCCTCATGTTTACCATATCTGAGTAATTGAAATTTCTCATCGTTGAACTTCATATTGTTTTCTGCAGCCCACTGAAAGATTTGGTTGATGTCCGCCTGGAGCCTTGCAGTGTCTGCAATGGAAGACACTGTCATGCAGATTCGGGGTCATCTGCAAAGGAAGACACGGTGCTGTGGCTGACATCCTTGTCTGTCGGATATGAGGATGAGGAACAAGATGGGAGCAAGTACTGTGCCTTGTGGAACAGAGCTTTTCACCGTAGCTGCCTCGGACTTTACTCTGTTGACGACTACTCTCTGTGTTCTGTTAGTGAGGAAATTATAGATCCATCGACCGACTTTTCCTGTTATTCCTTTAGCACGCATTTTGTGCGCTATTACGCCATGGTCACACTTGTCGAAGGCTTTTGCAAAGTCTGTATATATTACATCTGCATTCTTTTTGTCTTCTAGTGCATTTAGGACCTTGTCGTAGTGATCCAATAGTTGAGACAGACAGGAGCGACCTGTTCTAAACCCATGTTGCCCTGGGTTGTGTAACTGATGGGTTTCTAGATGGGTGGTAATCTTGCTTCTTAGGACCCTTTCAAAGATTTTTATGATATGGGATGTTAGTGCTATCGGTCTGTAGTTCTTTGCTGTTGCTTTACTGCCCCCTTTGTGGAGTGGGGCTATGTCTGTTGTTTTTAGTAACTGGGGGACGACCCCCGTGTCCATGCTCCCTCTCCATAGGATGGAAAAGGCTCGTGATAGGGGCTTCTTGCAGTTCTTGATGAACACAGAGTTCCATGAGTCTGGCCCTGGGGCAAGAGTGCATGGGCATGTCATTATCGCCTGTTCGAAGTCATTTGACGTCAGGATAACATCGGATAGGCTTGTGTTAACCAAATTTTGTGGCTCTCTCATAAAAAAATAATTTTGATCTTCGACTCTCAGTCTGGTTAGTGGCTTGCTAAAAACTGAGTCATACTGGGACTTGAGTAGCTCACTCATTTCCTTGCTGTCATCTGTGTAGGACCCATCTTGTTTAAGTAGGGGCCCAATACTGGATGTTGTTCTCGACTTTGATTTGGCATAGGAGAAGAAATACTTTGGGTTTCTTTCGATTTCATTTATGGCTTTTAGTTCTTCCCACGATTCCTGACTCCTATAAGATTCCTTTAGCTTGAGTTCGATGCTTGCTATTTCTCTGACCAGTGTCTCCCTAGTGATATATTAAAAAGATTAGCCATTTCTCTATTTGTCTGAGGACCATGTCACTAGTTACCGCAATCGTACATAGTTTATTATCGTCCTGTTCTACAAAATCTTTTATTTCAGGAATATCACTAGTATTTTCCTGGGTGAAAACTGAGAGGAAGTAGGTATTGAGAATTTCACACATATCCTTATCACTGTCAGTGATCTGACCAGAGTTACTCTTAAGTGGGCCTATGTTGTCCCTAATCTTACCTCTGTATACCTGAAAGAACCCTTTTGGGTTAGTCTTTGAATTCCTTGCGACCTTAGCCTCATAATCCCTTTTTGCTTTTCTTATTCCTTTCTTTATTTCTCTCTTTAATTGAATATATTGATTTCTTAACTGCCCATCCCCTCTTTTGATACGCCTATATATGCCTCTATTTTGACCTATGAGATGTTTTAATCTATTGTTCATCCATTTGGGATCATTTTTGTTAGATCTAATTTCCCTACTCAGAACAAAAGTTGTCTGGGCAGCTAGAACTATACTCTGAAAAACGTCATATTGGCAACCAAGATCACCTACTGGGTCCATAGTCAGGACATCCCAATTTAACCCACCCAGGTAATTTTTCAGTCCCATGAAAAGTCGGCCAAGCGAAAATCAGGGACAGAGAATTGTTGCAGTTATCTGGGGTGAATTCCTGATATATTGAAACTAAGTGATTTGTGATCACTTTTCCCAAACTCATCATTAACCTCATAAGATATTAAATTTAGTGGGACTTATTGTTGGCAAGAAGCCAAGTCAAGCAGATTGTTTCCTCTATTGGTTCGTGCCACAACCTGTTCTAAAAAAAGCAATCCTGAACTATATCAAGAACAGTCACTAGACTCATGTTTCCTGTCATATTGTTCCAATCAATCTGACCTAAGAGTTTAAAAACTCTCCCATTTTCACACAAACATTTCTAATCTAGAATGTCATATAATATTCGTCCCATAACAGCTTACTGCACTCCCTATGACAAGGTTTGGGGGCCTAAAATCACACCCAAAGTTAATATTTTTACGACCCACGAGAAACTGTAGCCAAACAGATTCTTGTGTTCGATGTTTTCTAATCTTATATTTACGATGTCTAAGACAACAATTTAAATTTTTCTCTAGACATTTCTATCGCCACTCCATCACCCTTCCTGTTTGACCCTATAGTGTGGAATTGTTTATAACCCTGTATGTTGCATAGAAGGCATTTCTCTATCTTTAGGTTGAACTAGGTCTCCCTGTTAATAGCCAATAATATCTATATTATCTACACTTGCAATTAATCTAGCTCATCTATCTTCTTTCTTAAAACTCCTATTATTTGTATAGTAAACATTAAGGGAACAAGTCACTCGTTGCCCTCTACCATTCTCTCTTTGTTTGTGTTGATACAGTTTGTGTTTTTGCATTACTAGCAACTTTATTTTGAATATTGTCTTTTAACATAACCCTGAGGTATCCCGGTAATTGCTGTTTTTAACCCTAATACTGCAGCTGATTGTTTCTCACAAACACCCATACCTCTATAAAATCTATCAGTTAAATTCCTAGACAATTCTATGAATTACCCTCTGCAATCGAATTGGCTAATGCAACCACGAAGTCACTCCATCCCCAGAGAGATGAACGCCCATCCCATGCATACACAACACTTTGCAAATCTCTTTTAGAGCAACAGCTGCAAGAAGAAATTTTTCGCCCCCCCCCCTAGCTGGTAGTAATAAGTTATCACAAGTTATATACACTGTATGGATCTAAACAAGCCGTCTGGCAGGGCCCCCCCCCCCTGCATCTGCTCTTGTTGCCACCTATCCAAGTTAAGAACGATAAATAATTTGTTGAGTTAGGCATAAGAATTACAACTGGGAGGGCGTCTACACTGCAAACTGAATTGTTGCAATCCTAAATGGCGCTAAAGCTAACCTATGACACTGATCTGACTCTAATCATCAATTACTGAATATCTATGTCAATCATTGAAGGGCTCTTGGCTCATATAATGAACTTCCAACAAACATGCTCATTGGGGAAGCCAGGTATAGATACTCAAAAATTAGGGACAAAGGAATTAATGTACAATTGCTATGGATCCCATCACACATTGGATTACTCCTTCATGATAAAGTTGATATGTTAGCCAAGAAGAGTATCCAGAAGGAGAACGTAGAATATAACTTTGGTATAACTGTGTCTAGCATTAGGAATAATATTAGGAGAGAAGTGATATATGAAAATGATTGTTATAGGAATGCAGTTAGAAGCCTGAGTAGATCTATAACCCACTATGATAACATGAACGTAGATATGTTTATGGAGCAACTTGCAATGTGAACAGACTGACTGATGTTGTAGTGGCCAGGCTTAGGCTTGGTTACAAGTACTTCTGGCAGTTTGGGAGACACACAGATGATGATCAAACTAAATGTAAATTATGTGATCAGGCATATGGTCACTCTCTTGAACACTATGTGCTTAATTGTCCACTTATTGAGGAATACAGAGACAGACAGTATAATAACCTATGTGACATGACAAGATATCTTAGTATATCTGGTATCTTATTTTCATTAATAAGATATCTTGACATGTCACATAGGTTATTATACTGTCTGTCTCTGTATTCCTCAATAAGTGGACAATTAAGCACATAGTGTTCAAGAGAGTGACCATATGCCTGATCACATAATTTACATTTAGTTTGAAAATAAGATACCAGATATACTAAGCAAATTTCCTAAATTTGCTTGTAACAGATAAGTGAACTATAGATATGTAGATATAAATCCATATGTATTCCTGTTAACCCTTTGGGGCCTAGTTCCTAGGCCTTTTGTGTATCCATATGCTCTCGCGCTACCGTCCACAGGATGGATATGGGGTGCACAATAAACTAGCCACTTCGGTGGCAAAATCTAAAATCTAATCCAAAGAATAGGTCCCAGTTATCAATGAATGAGATTGCAAGTTCCTTGCAGTACCTGTCTAGCCAGAAATTTATAGCAATTGCTCTAGACATCCATTCATTGCCCACTCCCTTTCTGAGCAAGATGCTATATACGACTTGGATCCCTCCCTTAGATCTAACCTAACTACTTCTATGGCTGACCTGTACTTATCCAGCAGTTCATCACTTTTCCCAGTAATAGACGTATTTAATAGTTTATTTCTTTGAGAGCTACAGTTGAATTTTAGTATTACTTATTTCTTTCCAGTTTGATAGCCTATCACTTTACACTCCTTTATGTCATCAATTGGTATGTTGAGATGAAGATGGTCATGGATAAGTTTTAAGGTTGTTTGTTTACATGTTTCCTGAGTTATAGTTGCTGGAAGATGTTTGCTATTCACTACACCTGAGTCGGACAGTTGTTGGTCGAAGTGGTCTTGGAAATTGTTCAGAACATCAGTAAGTTGTAAGTCCACTCTTTCTCTTTCATTCTTGATATTGGTGTTCAGTTGAGTAACTGTATCTTTTAGGAGGTTGATGGACTCTTCAGACCAGGTGTCGGAGTTGCCGAATTGTCCCAGTGTGTTCTGTTTATGGTGCCCATGGCCTGGTGGCTAAAAACTTCACACGACGAGGATCTGGGTTCGATTCACAGTGAGGGTAGAAACATTCGGTGTGTTTTTTTACACCGGTTGTTTATGTTCCCCATCAGTAAAATGGGAACCTGGGTGTTAGTCGACTGGTGTGGGTCGCATCCTGGGACAAAACTGACCTAATTTGCCTGAAATGCTCTGCATACCTCTTCAAGGGGGGCTCCTTGGCGAGGTGAAGAGGCTCTTGGTCTGAGGAATTAGACCTTTTCGTCTCCTTCCTCAGATCAAACCTAATTAACCCCCAATCCCTCCTTCCCTATCCCACCCTCCCTTATGCCCCCCCCATTTTTCCCTTTCCTCCCCCTCGGCTGGCCCGGTGGCCTGGTGGCTAAAGCTCCCGCTTCACACACGGAGGGCCCGGGTTCGATTCCCGGCGGGTGGAAACATTTCGACACGTTTCCTTACACCTATTGTCCTGTTCACCTAGCAGCAAATAGGTACCTGGGTGTTAGTCGACTGGTGTGGGTCGCATCCTGGGGGACAAGATTAAGGACCCCAATGGAAATAAGTTAGACAGTCCTCGATGACGCACTGACTTTCTTGGGTTATCCTGGGTGGCTAACCCTCCGGGGTTAAAAATCCGAACGAAATCTTATCTTATCTTATCTCTCCCCACTCTCCCTTCGTTTCCCATCCCATTTGTAGTCTCTGGGATCCTCCCCTCAGGCATCACGGTTTCTAAGTAAGGGGAAATGTGCCGGGGTTCATCCCACTCCATGGGGTCCCTCAGGGGTTTACCTGGAGTTTACCTGGAGAGGGTTTTGGGGGTCAACACCCCCACGGCTTGGTCTGAGATCAGGCCTCATGGTGGATCAGGGTCTGATCAACTGGGGTGATGTGGTTAGCTGTGGAATCTGAATTGTCTGTAGGTACCCTGCTCCTTTCCCAGATTTACTAGTAGTGAGCGGGGTGCCCTTCGGATAATGGGTATATCTCCAGAAGCTGCCTGTTGGTTCTGGGAGGTGGCAGCCGAAGGAGGTATGCTTTGTGTTAGGTATTCAAATGCCCTTTTGTCCACCGAGGTGGCTCGGCAGACAAAAGAAATGGCGGTTTATGGGTTTACTGGCATAAGGGGTGGG
>NW_026510604.1:0-13908 GCF_026875155.1 Cherax quadricarinatus | reverse complement strand
CCCTGAAAGGTTTTAAAAACTTGCCCACCCCTAAAGGGTTAAGACATGACACACCTCAAAAAAAAGGGTTAAAATGACACCCCTCACTTTATCTAACAGTGGCAAACTTGTAACAATTGAGTTAATTTTTCTAGTGAGGTGTTTAGTGGAAGGATTAAAAGCAACATGTGCACTTAATCTTTTTAAAAAATTCAAACTTAACCAAAAGTTCAGTCATTAAGATGTTAAAATGACGTTTCAATTTGAGAAAAAGTAAGAAAATTTTTAAAAATTTTCATATTAAGATAAATGTTTTTTTTAAACTACCTGTTTTTTCGGGTTTTTTCAAAGTGGATACTAATTTCTTCAGCAAATAATTTTTTTGGGTCTTGTATATTTCAGGGGAAAAAAAAAAAAACTTTTTTCAGTTTTACTTAAAGGTATTTGTTGCATTTTTATTAGTTTAATAAATGTTTGGGAAAAAAATAAAACATTTTTAAAAAATGTAATTATTTTTTTTTTTCCTTAAAAAAAATTTTAAATTATTTTTTTTAAAAAAAGGGGAACGCTAAAGGGGGAAAAAAGGCCTAAATTCAAGCTCGGTTTTAAACAAAGGGGGAAAAGGGTTTTAAAAAATTAAAAATTAAAATTTTCAAATATTTTGGTTAACAATGAGTTTTTAGAAGACTTCTAGAAAAATTTTAATGAAAAAATTTTTTTAAGGTTTTTTACCTCAAGTATTTTTACTGTTGTCCTCTTTTATAGGGGGTTTTATATCAAAAGGAATATTATTACTCTATTATTATAATCACAAAATGCAAAACCCTAAAGGGGTCTTAAATTCTCTCAAGAGAGATTGTGAAAACGTACTCTAAATTCTTTCATTTTTTTAAATATCTCCCCTAATTTTCTATTTTAAAACTTTTTGCTAACTGCAATTATTTATTTTTTTTTTTTCTTCTTTTTTAAAAAATAAATTACAAATCCAAGCATTTAAAGGCTAGTTTTAACACAGCTAATTTATAAACTAAATTTGAATTTGTGAAGCATTCACATACATAGATTAAAGTCTAAAAGAAAAGGCCACAGTTTTACGGTGAAGCCCACAGCTAATAGATCTTTACAAAAATTAGCTTTGAACATGCCCCAGTTTCACAACTAAGGAAAAATTGAGCCAGGTTGACAAAACCCAGCAAGTGATTTTTTCATTTTTACGTGAGAATCCGACCACTATTTTTAAAAATTTTTTGTATTTTTATTTTATACTTTTTCACCATTTCAAATTGTTCCTAAATTTTGTATGGGGGAATTTTTGGCACAGAGATAACATGAAATTTTCATTATTTTATAAAATTTTTGATCTTATTCAGTAAAAAAAAAGCTTCACAAAAAAGTCTCACGTATGTAAGAGCAATAATGGGGTCCCTAAAAATTAAAAAATTCCAAGAAAAACAAATAAAAGGGAAGTAAAACTATAACCATGAGTAAACAATTCACATCAAACCCATAAATTGGTGATGAAACTTAAATTTTGTTCAAAGGGTCTTTATCAAGTCCAATGTTTTGATAATAGTCCAGGATAGCCCAAAAAACTGTCATTCAATTTCAAACCAATTTTGGATTAGTTTCAATCATACAGTTTTCCAAAACCTGACGGATTGAACTGTATGATTACTCCAAGAGTACTTTTAATCATGTAAATTTATGTACATTGATGTTTATATACATTTTTTTTTGGGGGTGATTGGGGGAAAATAGAAAATTGTGGCAATGTTTTGTGCTAAAAACCCTCACTGTAAAAAAAACTAAAATAAAAAAATTTTAGCCCGTTTTTATTTTTTAAGCAAACTGGAAGTGTTTACCCCCAAACCTCAAGTAGAGGTTTGGTTTAAAAAAAGGGAAAGGGAAAAGTGTGTAACCAGTCGGACCTTGAGTTATGCTGTTGTTTTTTAATTTGCATTATAATTTTCACAACATGGATGGCGTGAAAGCTGAATAAACTTTTTTTTTGGCCCAATTTTTTTAAACATTTAATTTTTGTCATTTGCTGAGGCCTCTATACTACTGGAGGTTAGGTTGGTATTATCAAATGCAGTTTAAATGGTTGGGCCCAATGTTTAACAAAGTTCTCTAGTGGGACACAACCCTTATCAAAAATTTTCCTGCCTCCCTTTTCAACTCTGTGATCTAGCTGTTTTTTTACCCCTTCTGCTTAAAATTGTACTTTTCCTCCCTTTTCAAAAACCAGGTTATATCATGGCACATTATGCCCATCTTTTACCAACTCAATTTAAAATCGACGTAAATAAGGACTATAGATAGGGCCCCTTCCCTTCATGGCCTTTTTTAATCATGTACAGTACGTACCTTTTTTTGTTTGTTTATTTTTTTTTTTTTTTTGAAATGGCAGTTTTTTTTTTTTTTTTTTTTTCTTAAATAAATTTTGTACAACCTGACAATATTACTCTTGTCCAAGCCTCCAGCCCCTTTATTTTTTCTAAATTTTTTTTCACAAAATAATTTTGTGTTTTGAGTGAATAATGCTTTTACCCTGATTTTGTTGAATCCAAATTACTACAATTATGTTATGCCCCTAACACTTAAAGAAGGAAAACCAAAATACCAAGTCAAGACAAATCTGACTTATCATCCCTTGGGAGGATCAATTATCTGATACTACACTTTTGTTATGAATTACAGTCAAAGAAATCTAAACCATAGAATGGTGACAGCTGTTGGTGTATTATAGCGAATTTAGACAAGTGATTTTAACTGACTTTTGCTGGAGTGCAAGGGGAACTTAAAAAAAGATCAGGGAAAAAACCTGTTAGACTCAGTCCCCAGAAGGGATGGCAGTGGCGCACTCTGAAGGAGAGGTGGGGATTTTAGGGTGGAGGGTAAACTGACTGGGTGTCAGCATACTTCTGGAAAGACTGTGTTGAATAAATGATGGTGAATGTATTTTTTTTTTTTGATTCATCCCGTTTTTGTTTTTTTTTTAAAAGATTTTTTTTTAAAATTTTATTATTTAATAGCCCCCAAAAAATTCAGATTTTTAAAACCAAAAATTTTGACAAAAAATTTTATATTTTTATTATTTTAAAAAAAAAGAACCTAAGCCCCAAGGGTATACAGCCTGCAGGGGAGGAAGGAAGCGGGGTATTGGTGGCAGAAGGGGGAATGATTTATAGGGTTTCGAAAAAGCGGGGCAGGGGGTAGTACGGGGGGAAGGGGCAAAAGATTGAATAAAAGGCTGAAGGTATCAAATTGGAAGTAATCGGTTGTAAAAAGTCAATGAAGAGTCTGGGTGAAAGGGGGTCCATCACAAAAAGGGAAAATAGAGAGAGGACAACGAAGACGACACGGAGGGAAATTTGCGTGCTCGTTGTAAAGTGGGGAGTCCCAAAAAATGTGGCTGACTGTTTAAAGGACTTGCAAACTCACAGAGAGGGGCAGGGGGCCTCTCCATGAGATATCCTGAGAAGACGAATATGCCAATGCGAAGAGGAGAGAGTATCTCCCCAAACCCCCACTGGTGATAAAAAAGAGGCCAAAACCTATACCGGTTTTAAAAGATTGAATTTTTTTTGCCGCATAGGACCAACGTTTGTTGCCAAAGGGGGAAGTTGGGAAGATATTGCAGCAAAATAGTGTAAAAGGAAACCTCTACATGAAACTGGGAGTCAGTACGCTGACCGCCAGCGGTCTCCTGTACGTCAACAGACCAGGGGCCCCAACAAAAAACAATATCTTTATGCTTGGTAAAGATGCGGCGTAGCCAAAATTGGATACGGAGGCTAAGGGGTGAGGTGTATCAAATTTCGTATAGCCGTAAAGCACTAAGGGAGTCTGAGACAACCACAAATATACCCCGGGATAGATGCAATAGATAAGTGCTATAAGGAAGGCATACAATTCAGCATAAAAATACAGCCGAAGATAGTAAATGCCCCCTTTTACGACGTGTCCGGGGAAAAACCCTGCGAAACCCATCCCCTCAAAGACTTAAACCATCTGTGTACACAGCAAAGGCTGGGTAAAGTGAAAATGGGCAAGAAAAGAGCGGGAAGCGACCAAAAAGTTGGGCTTTCGAGCAAGGGAGAGAGAAAGAAAAGACTCGAAAAGCTGGAATTTAGGGGGGGGAGGGAAAAGTGAGATGCTACATGTAAAAGAAAGGTGGTAATTTAAGAGAAAACAAGGCGAAAGAAGGCGAAGAGGAAGGGACGGGGTAAACAGGGGTGGCGAACAAATAAAGAATGTCTACTAAAACAGTGACCATTCTATAAATGGAAGGATTTCGGAGATATGAAGCGTCATAGTAAAGGGAATGGGGATAGGCGATTGATAAGGAGGGAAAGTTCGTTCTGCATAGAGGCCGACAGGGGGAAAAGCGAAAACACCAAGGGATAAACGTAACCTGGTGGGTGGGGGTTAAGCAGAAGAGTACAGGAGATGCGCTGAATAGATCTGGGGCACCAAAACAAGTTTTGATAAGATAGGGGGGAATGTAGGCAAGGGGGGTTCGACGATCACTCCCCATGAAAAAAAGGAAAGGGTTTTAAAAGGGGTTTTCAGGGGTTTGGACAAGTTGCCTTCAGAGGGGAAGTGAGGTTTTCCCCAGATAACTACGTCAAAGAGGAGGCCAAAAACTTGACTGTATCACTTTCGGGGATACGGGGGGCCATAGAGGTCAAAGGATGATCGGAAGATGACAGAGCGTCTAGTAAAATTAATTGTGAGTTTGGTACTGGAAATTTAAAACCCACGTGTGGTGGCCCAATTGGAAACACGGTTTCGACTGCATGCTGGAGAGAAACTGTAATAAGGTGACAGTCAGCGCCTGCCAGGCAATAGCGAAGTCATCAACATAAGTGATGACCAAATATTTGATGGAAGACTAGAGGTCAAATCATTAATAGCAAGAGAAAAAGTGTTGTGCTCAGAACACATCCCTGGGGGACACCTTCAGCTTGGATAAAGCCCGGGGGAGAGCACATTATTAACCCAAACACGGAAATGCCTGTCAGTTAAAAAGTTTTTAAAGGGAAAGGGATGGTAGATTGCCTCGAAGGCCTAAGGAGTGGGCTTGGGCTAAAATATTATACCTCCAAGTTGTGTCATAGCCTTCTCAAGGTCAAAAAATATGGCAATAACTGAGTGGTTATTCACAAAGGCTTTACGAACAACGTATCCAAGCGTAGTAAGGGGTCTATGGTAAAACGTCCCTTACGAAAGCCATATTAAACGAGTGGAGAGACTGTTGTGTGTCTCTAAATACCAAAACTAAACCAAATTTACTAGGCGTTCCAATCACTTTGCAAACTGCACTGGTAAGAGCAAGGGGACGATAGTGGGAGGTTTCATGCCCCCGTAGTGCCCTGTTTGCGGGAAAAGGGGGGGAAAAATGGGGATTTTCCCCAGCTGTGGAAGAACTCCTTGTGACCCAAATAAGATTGTAAAGGGGTAATAGGACTGCAAGGGGTGACTGATGTAAATGTTGTAGCATACGAATATGAATGTCGTCGGGCCCAGCTGCCGATGATCTGCAAGCTGAGAGTGTTGCCTCCAGTTCTTGAAGTGTAAAAGGCACATTATACTGTTCTTCTCTGAGAGAAGAAAAGTCCAAGGGTGCTAACTCTCTGGCAGACTTTGAGGAAAAAATGAGGGGCATAGATGGCGCCCCTGAGAAATACGGACAGATGATTGCCAATTTCTTGCAACATCTATGGGTTTGCTATATCAACCCGGCAACCCGCAGAAGGGGGCCCCGGGTCAGGAAAAAATTTACCACTAGTTTTCGTATTTTTTTTCCCAGAGGCATCATGAGGAAGCAAAAGGTAGGGGGAGACTAATCCCCCAGAAAGTGCTTTTCCCGTCACGGGGACCCGGCAAGCGATCGACCTTTGCTTAAAATCAAGAGTCTCTCTGTGGTTTTTTGACCGGTACCTCCCCCATGCAGGTTTTTTAAACGACTGCCACGCAAGCAAAGACCCCCAAGGCACGCTTTCTGGAATCCCTGCCCGAAGTTTGGGGTATAAATGAGAACGCGGTTAAAACTAGGACGAGAAGGGTGTAAAAGCTCACGATGGGGGAAAAAAACCTCTAAAAAAAACATTAGGTGTGAGAAAAGGTTCCAATTTCCCTGATCAAATTCCAGCGGGGGTGCGAAGAGGTGGTGAATATGAAGGGAAGTAAGAATGATTGGGAAAATGACGCTGTTTGTAAGTCCGGGAAGAACAGACCAAGTGAATCAAAAGCGCGGAGGAAAAGACTAGAGTCGATGAAAGAGAAGGTGATTCCAGGTCAAAATGGGGGGGAGTACCTGTATTTTAAAACTGGAGGGGGGGGTGGCAAGAAAAGCCTCTAACTAAACCGGGAAACGTCCCCCCCCCCCCCAAGGGGAAAGGGTGGGCATTAAAATCCCAAAGAAACAGAATGGTGGGGGAAAATGACAAAACAAGAAAGGCAATACCAATAGAAAATGCCCAAGGAGGGATATAAAACAGGCTATACCACCTATGAAGTGGATAGGGCTGCTGTGTAATGCAGCAAAGTACAACAAATAGCGAGGGTAGGGAATACTGGCGTAGAAAAAGGGCACTTTCATTAAAGGCCCTCAGGAAAAGGTTGAAGAATACAAAAAATTTTCCTGGATGGAGAGATAACAGCAAGTGAATTTTTGGTTCCCTTTAAAGCAAACACCAACAGGGGAAAAGGGAGAGTAACACTGAAGCTCACCCCGTTTCCCCCTGAGGTGCTTATTTCCACTGTAAATAGCCATGTTTTGAAATGATAAAGATACTTGAAACCGAGGAAAGGGTTCCTACGGACTAGAGGGGTAGAAAAGCCACTGGGGAGGCAGGGGAAAAATTTTCAATTAAAGGGAACGGTGGCTGGGGAAAAAAGGGGGTTGTGAAATGGAGTAGAGGAGAGAGAAGGAGCGGGGGTGATCTGCCATTGAGGTTTGGCTCTGCAATATATTCGAGTTTGCTTCAAGTTTTTCAAAATTCAGAGACATCTTTGGGGAGAAAATTTTTAAATGGTAGGGGGAGGAGAGTAAAGTTTGGAATTTAAAATGGACTGTACCAAGGTAGGGGGGGTGAAAGGGAAAGAAGAGGCAGAAACCGGGAGGGGGCAGAAGGGGAAAAATTTGGGGAAAGGGAACAGGGGGGGAAAAGGTACAGAAACGGGAGGGGGGTGAACCTCTACACTTGTAACAACCCAGTGAGAGGGGGAGAAACCGGACGAGAGGGGAAGGGGGAAAATGGGAGGTGAAGAGGGTGGAGGTGTTAAGGGACCTTTTTTTTGACTTTTAGAAGTAGAGGGAAATTTGGGGGGGGAGTTGGAGAGATCTCGTCGCTCGAGGCTTGTGAAGGAACACAAGAAGCAAGACAGACTGAGACGCTGAGTGGGACTCTGAGCCGAGGACAAAAAAGAATTAGTACGGAGTGACTAGGGGAGAGGAAACCCAGAGGGGGTGCAGAAGAGGATACCAGAAGTGGTGGACGTTTTGAAACACGGAAAAAAACACAGGTAGTCCCCCCCTTGGGGCGGAATGAAAACTGCCATGGCATAAGGAGCCTTTTCCCTCTTTGAGGAACGGGATTTACCGCTCTTTTAAAGTGACTTGAAAACGGCGAGAGTACGAAGGGTGACTTCATGAAAATTTTAAGGCAAAGGGGGGGTCGATTGCAAGACGATAGAAGGTCACGGCATCCAGACGGGCATGGGGCGATAGATCTGCAATATTTCCGGATGGCCAAAAATCGCCAGCAATTTTACACTGTTGGGGTGTAGGGATCCCCTTTCGAATTGTAACCGATGTCCTCACAAAAATGGGGAGGGGATTTTCACGGCGTAAAAAGTTAAACGAGCCACATTGCAGGTTACGTTCTGCCCCGGCGGGAAGAAGTAAGTGCTCCCTTTGGGGTTTGGGGAGATCTTGGATTTCCCATGCAAGAAGTCAGGCCACATGTGGGGAAATTTTGTTGAACTTGGTAGGGGGCGAATGAGGTACCCACAAAAATTTGAGGGAATAAAGCTTTTCAAAGTTACAGGAACAGTATCGATATGGAAAGACGAGAAAGCTCTGAGCCGGGGGTAGCATTCTGTACGGTGACGATGCCTTTACCGCTCTTAAGACAGAAAAAAAATATCTTTCCCAAACATGCTAGGTGCCTTGCCAATATTTGGGTCAGAAAAATAGGCAGAAGGGAACGGTGTAAAGTGAAAAATTTAGCCCCATTGTGCAGTCTAAACTGACTGGAAAGGTATAAAGGGACGGTCGATTTTTTTCTGAAAGAAAAAGGTGGAGAAGAAACATCAGGGGTAATTGGGCGTGTTTTTTAGGCGGGACCAGATTTTTGTTCGACGGGGAAAAGGGGCCGGCGATTCGAAATTTGCCGCACCGTAGGGGGAAAGGGCCCGGAAGCATAGTCAGAGGAGAGCGAAGGTAGATAAATCGGGGGCCCGTCGGGGGCCTCATACCTGAACGGGGAGGAAACGCCCCGGGCAAGAGGAAAAGAGGCATGGGGAGGTCTGAAGAGGGGTCCAAGCGAGGCGGGTGAAGGGGTGCGGTACAAGAAGGGGCCCGGGGTAGCAGGTTCATGGATGGGGCTGCCAGGTTTAGGTTTCTTTTTTCTTTTTTTTTTTTAAGGAAAAAAAAAAGAAAAAATAAAAATAAAAAAAAAAAAAAAAAGGGGGGCCCAGGGGGGGATAGTTCCCTAGGAGGAATGAAAGGGCCAGAAATCTCCTCCGCCCCAAAGGACCCCAGCACCCAAAATAGTGCGATGCACATGGAACCCTCCCTACCCCACCCATCAGCCAGTAAAAAGAACCCGGGGTAGCAACCTCACACTGCCCCGCTACCTCGGGGGAAAAAGAGAGGGGGCCGGAAATCCACCACAAAGCAAACCTCCCTTTGGCCACCACCCCCGGAATCCGAAAAGGGGGCCCAAGATACCCGTCGCCCCAGAGACACCCAAAAACCACCCCGGGAACCGGAAGGGGGTCAGGACACCCCAGGCAATCCAATTCCCCGGCAAAATACGCCCCCGCCCAAAAACCTCAACAAATGGGAGGACCCCGGTACCCTTTCCCCTACCAGGAACTGGTTCCTGTGGGAAAAAAAAGGGCAAAAAGGGGGGGGGGGGGAGGAGGAGGAGGAAAGGAAAAAGGGGGAGGATGGGGTAGGGGGAAAGGGGGGTTTGGGGGGAATTAGGTTCGGGCTAGGAATGACCGACAGTCCAATTCCTCAACCAAACCTCTTCACCCCCCCAAGGAGCCCCCCTTGAAGAGGAAAATTTGACTAGCTCTTAAGTTTTTATGAAAAAAAACTCTTCAAACCCATACCTGACTATTTAAACTATGTCCCTAAAAATGTTGGGACGGTCCAAAGGGTGTGTGTATGATTAAAATACAGTATTTTCAATAATGATTCCAAAACTGTTTTTCAGGAGACCAAGGGGTATCCTGCGCATCCCAAAAACCACATGTAATAACATGTAATGAGATTAGTAAATTTTAAACAATTAAAAAAATGCTAAACCCCAAAAAACCACACATAAACGACCTGAAAAACAATTTTTATTTATTCCTCTAATAACTACCCCCATCATAATGAAATAAATAATAACATTTACAAGTAAAATAGCAAATAACAAAAATACCCAAACCCCTGGGAAAGTTACATCTAGGTTTTATCTTTTATTTTATAAATCCCCGTGGATATATTAGACAAAAGGAAGAAAGCAAGGTTTGTGGGTTTAAAGGCCGAAAGGTAAGAGGGTGAGCATCCCCGAATACTGCTTGAGTCTTTTTCCCCAACCAGTGAGAAGACGTCACACAATCATTTTAAAAATATCTGAAAAAAAGAAAGTCTCTTTACTATATGTAAATATAGTTTTATCACAATATAAAATAGATAAAAGGTAAAAAAAAATTAGTGTTACATTTACCATTTAGCTGGTTGTTCAGTGAGGGTTTCAGGAGTCTCTACAAATACACAGGACTTTTTTTTCACCCTTATTTTCCACATGGGATTTAAATAAAAAAAAACCACTGAAAAAAAAAGTGAAAATTCAAGACTTTTTATGATTTTTCCCCAATTTCAAAGGGCACAGACCCTTTAAAAATGTAAAATAAAAATTTTGGTGTTCCTACTTTTCAATGGTTGTTTTTCACATTGTGATATCACCCGATACTGTGATCATTTTGCATGATTAAATCTTTAAATTCAACATTCAATTTTGCAACAATGGACATATGACTGCCCGGGCAATATGATCATTTTGCGAGAATACTTTTAACGTGCACAAAAGTGGGTTTCCCCCGTCTCCTTTATGGCAAGTCTCAAAGAGTGGAGACCAGCCAGAACCCCCCCCCAAATCCAGGGTCAGGAGAAAACGGAAATGCAATTTTTTGGGTTTAATCCTTTAGTGATAAAACGAAGGTTTTTTGACAAGTGCAAATGCGGAAAAGTAAAGATAAGTGAGAATTGTTTTGCAAAGGCCTTTTTGTAAATTTTTTAAAATTTCTTATAAAAATTGTTGAACACTAACACACATTTTAAAATTGCTTCTAATTTTTTGCCTCACAGACTACAAAAACAAAATGTATAAGCATGTACATTACTGCCTTTTATGTAAAAAACTCTACAAATTATTCAGTTTTTCTGAGACTAAATAGACTTGACAACGAAATATGGTCCCCGGTTACAACCTATAAAGCGATGAACAGGGAAAAGGGGGGGGGGGGGGGGGGGGGGGGGTTGGGCCCGTACATCGCAGAGTCACTTGTTTGAAGAACTGCTTTAATGCTCAAAGATGAGTGGAAGTTTTTAGCAAAAGATCAAGAACCAAAACCAATCATTGTTAGTCAAAACCTCCCCATGCAACGTCCCAGCAATTCCAGGGGAAAAGCTGTGAAAAAAGACCACTGTCGGGAAAAACTGCCAGCTCCTGCCCCCAACATCTTGCCCTGGGGGGATTTCAATTTGAGGCACCTAAAATTGGAGGAATATAGCAAATAAAGTTGTTTAATGATAACCCAGGAGGGGCTCTGACTAGAACTCACATCGCACACTTTTAAATCCTGACAAAATTCAATTTTAAAAAACCCCAGATAATAGAGCCCACAGACTGGATAATACACTAACCTCTCTTTACTAACAATGATGATCTATAAGAAAAATTCACCATACAAAAACAATATACTCAGATCACAACAAATCGAGGTCAACAGTATGTGCGGGCCCCAGGGCCCACATAATGAGATTAGTCACGGGGGGATTCACCAAATTCAACTTCAATAACAAAAAATAAATGGGGCCAATAAACCAATCCCAACTGATATAAGCTGGGAAGATAGACAAAACAAAACAGACCCCCAAATTATGCCCCAGAAAGATTAAACCCGGGGGAAATCATGTAGCACAAGGGTTTTCCTCTAAGAAAAAAGGGATGGGGTAAAAATTTTAAAAAGACCGCTCCCCTTTAAACAAAAAAAAACGGCGGAAAAAACCAAAATTTTGGGGGCCAAAGAGAAAAACAAAACATCGAACTTAAACAAAGGAACTTATAGGAGTCAGGACGCGGAAGAACTAAAACCATAAATTAAATCGAAAAAAACCCAAAAATTTTTTTTCTTCGCCAAATCAAAGTCGAGAACAACTCCCTATTGGGGCCCCCACTTAAAAAAATGGGTCCCACACAATACAGCAAGGAAATGAGGAGTACTCAAGTCCCAAATGACCGTTTTTAGCAAGCCGCTAAAGACTGAGAGTCGAAGATTAAAATTAATTTTTTAGAAGAGCCACAGAAATTTTTAAACAAGCCTACTGATGTTATCCCAGCCAAATGACTTCAACGGGGGATAAATGACATCCATAACTTGCCCCAGGCCAGACCTGGAAATCCCTGTTTTATCAAAACGCCCCCATACGACTTTTACCATCCATGGGGAGGGACATGGACAGGGGGGTTTTCCCCCAGTTACTAAAAAAACAGACAAGCCCCCTCCCCCAAAGGGGGCAATAAAGCAATAGCAAAAACCAGACCAAACAAACATCCCATATCATAAAAATCTTTAAAAGGTCCTAAGAAGCAAGTCGCCACCCATCTAGAACCCATCAATTACAAACCCAGGGAAATGGGTTTAGAACGGTCGTCCTGTCTGTCCAACTATTGGGTCACTAAAACGGGCCCTAAGCACAAAGACAAAAAAAAAAGAATGTAAAATAGACTTTGCAAAAGCCTTCGCAAGTTACCTTTGGCGTAATACGCCAAAACGTGCTAAGGAATAACAAGAAAAGTTGGTAATGGTCTATAATTTCCTCACAAACAGAACACAAGAGTAGTATCAAGGGAGAAAGCCCCGAGCAGCTACGGTGAAAAGTCTGTTCCAAAAGGGCAAGTACTGCCCCTTTGTTTTCTCCCCATATCTGACATAGCAAGGATGTCGCCCGCCCGGTTTTTCCTTTGCAGAGACCCCGTTTTGCATGACAGTGTCTTCCATTGCAGACACTGCAAGGCCCAGGCGGACATCAACCAAATCTTTCGTGGGCGGGCAGAAAAAAATATGGGGGTTCAACGATGAAAATTTTCAATTCCCAGATATGGTAAAAAAGGGGAAATTAAAATTTCATCAAGTACAAAAAAAATTCGGGGCTACAAAATAGAGCGAAAACACAACGTAAAGACCGGAAGTATCTTTCGGAGGATCTCACCTTCAAGGACCATAACATTGTATCAATCGCAGCTGCTAAAAAAAATGACGGGAAAGGGAAAAAAATAGAACCTTAAAAAACTGGATGCCAAGCCCTGAGAACTCTTCAGTCCTTGTTTATTAGCTAAAATATTGCTGCACACTAACAGCCCCTTTTCAAGGCAGGAAAATTGCGACCAAAAAAGTCAGAGAATTTTTCAGGCACCAAAGGAGAAAAAAAATTTCCAATTATGGGAGGCTTGAAGTTTCCCGAACCGTATTCCCTGGGGAAAGCAGGCGGGGAATGCTGATTTTATACACCTGAAAATCCAAAAGGGGGCTATACCGAACTTGCACACAAAATCACTCACAACGAAAGCAAAAAACTTACAGACGATGCAACCTCCCCCCAATGAAAAGCAGGGGTGTCACTGCACGTTTAAAGACCTACAAAAATGTTAGGGGCCCGGAAAGTTCAAATGCCTCCCGCAAATAAGGGGGGTTACCAAATCCCCGGGAGTCTTCGCTGGCACTGGACAACACCTAAAGTCGGTACCGACCAGCCCCCGGGTGTGGCTCGTACGTTGGTTTCCCTGGAGCCCGCAAAACAGCCTAGTTGACGGCTCTGATCCACCAGGAGGCCCGGGCACAGACCGGGCCGCGGGGGGGTTGACCCCTGGAACTCTCTCCATCTAAAAATCCCAAAAAAAACAAAACATAAAACTTTTGGGGTTTATCCTGCTTTCAATAATTGACAAAGAATGGGCAACTGAAATGAAAAGTTTCATAGTTTTGCCTCTTCAAGGGGGGGGTCCTTGGCTTGTGAAGAGCTCTTGGGCTGAGGAATTTTGATCGTCGGTCTTCTTCCTCAGACGAACCAATTTCCCCCCAAACTCCCCCCCCGCCCCCTCCCCCCTTTCCCCTTCCTCCTCCCCCCCCTCCCTTTTGCCCTTCCCCTTTTTTTCCTTTTGGGGTTTCTCCCACAGGCGCGCTAGTTTAGTAGGGGAAAGGGTACCGGGGTCCATCCCCTTCCTTTAGGTTCTTTTGGGGCGGCGTATTTGCCTGGGAACTGGATCGCCTGGAGATGTCCCCCTCCCTCTCCCCGGTACCCCGGGTACTTGGGGGGTCTTTGGGGGACGGGTGTATCTCTGAAGCACCTTTCGGATTCCGGGGTGGTGCCCAAAGGGGTATGCTTTGTGGGATATCCGGCCCCCCTCTTTTTTGGGG
>NW_026510603.1:0-14048 GCF_026875155.1 Cherax quadricarinatus | reverse complement strand
AGGGCTGATAAAAAAACCCTTCTTCGACTTTATTCAGTCCTAATCTTATGTAAACTAGACTCCTGTGACAATTATTTTCTTCAGATTCCCTTAAAACTTTGAACTTGATCTCATCATCAAGGTTATATTTGTATCTCAGGGCTGAGTCAAGAGCCCTACTGTATGTAGAGAGACGAATACCCTATCTTTGTAATAGCGTCGTGTCTATTGTCTCCTTTATTCTACGACCATCACGATCCTTCTACCTATAGAAAGTGACGGATATTTGTATGGTTAATATTTTTTAATCGTCGTCCTATTTATTACGACCTTTTGTCTCTATATAAACTCTGTTGGCTTCCTTCATTTACCTCCCCTATACTTTCACCCTTCATCTTAGTTTCCTCCTCGTTCCTTGGGAGGTTCCAATAATTCTTGTTTGTTCCTCCAGACTTCCTTCTGCGAAAACTTACTTGTCTGCTCTAACTTCACTCTCGCTCTTATATTGATCATTTACAGTCTCATTCTCATGCTACTGCAGTGTACACTGATGTTTCTGAATCCTCTGATTCAGAACCATCCAAGGTCATTTACTAGAATCGGCCAGTATTTTCACAGCCTACTTAAGTATAGTTCTCACCGCTACGATACACATTGCTTCAGTGTTTGCCTCTTCTATAATAGAGGGTCCTGATTCCCATAGTGCATTACATGCTCTCTAGAAATGTGACTCCCCTCATTCTATCGTGTTTCGTATTTAACTTTGGCTATGCAGTATTTCTAGCAAACCCGTAGATGTCGTTTGGTCCTTGGACATGTTGATATTAGGGGCAACGAGGAAGGAGACTCCATCACTTGGTCAGTTGTTCATGACCTCCCAATTTTCCACAGAGGTATTCCTTTCTCGGAGTACTTTTCAGTGATCTCTCGACAACTCTGCAACAGGTAGCAACAACTTTGGTCTTAGTTGAACCACAACAAATTGTTTTCTGTCTGACCACTTTAAGATTCTCACCATCTTCCCACCAATGTCGTTTTTGGGAGACAACATTCTCTATTATGCGTTGGCCACACACCTCACCCACAGACACATTATGGAAAAATGCCCAGTAACGTTCTGCAAGGACAGTCAGATGGGCAGCAGGATTCACCTCTGACGTCTCAACCTATTTATTATATGTGACTTCCTCACTGAAAGTCTCGCCTTTGACTTAATGGAAACTTACCTATTACAACAACTTAGATGCATATTGTTGCTCTTTCACTCTCATCCCCCACTTACCCCTAACCTTCGACCAGAGATTAGTGTTTGAATATTTCGCCTGTTCTGCGAATTCTAAACATTGTAAAAATCTCTCGTTGTTTGATGCATGCAGAGGATGAGATGAAATAACTAACACCACATGCCTGAATGCTGGCTGCCTTGGATCTAGCGTTGGCTGGTCGCCAAGGTATTGGTCCAGTGTGGTATGATGATTAAAGCACTGCGTATCTTGTCCCAAGATTCGTACGTTCGAGTCTCCTTCGACCAGATATCTATATCTATATATATATATTTATATATATATATATAATATATATATATATATTATATATATATACAACAAGGATGTTTTTTTCCACCAATCTTCAACACCAAGGCCCCCATATCAAGAAAAGCGAGGAACACAGTTTCTATGCCACTAGACGGGCAGCAACAGTAACTACACTCTGTATCTTCTCACTATCCCTATCGGAGACCATTCAGCACAATAATTTGATTGAAATTAAGTTAACTGACCAAATGAAATTACTGACCAACAGACGGTTCGAAACTTCATCCTGTTCAATACATGTTTCATAACAAGAAAACTATAAAGGTATTGCTGGCGGATGTCTCTTATGTTAGCTATGGGAGGTAAAAGCTGTTAGCTAGAGTAAATGAAGGAAGTAGTCTTTACCATGTTAAAGCCCTTGTGAATGTTACTCAGCCTGTAAACAACTTTCAGACAGTATTACCATGGCTGGCTCCTCCTCAGGAAAATTAATGGAATAGGAAAAAAGAAATATTCACAAAGATAAACACTTTATTATTTATTAATGCCAAAGATAAAACATTGAAACATGAAGGTTGTATCCTACTTTTAAAGATAATGAAAAATGAAATGGAAAAATGACATTTGAATTCAAAACGCTAATATGTACATTATATGGGGTCGTCTGGGTTGATGTTGACACTGTCTTGTAGAAATTATAGCCGTTACTGATGAGTGGGGGGGGGTCAAAGGTTGTTGGTGACAACCCTTCGATTAGATCTTACAGAAGTCTGTAGCCTTTGAATAGTCAGGTCCAGATGACAGGAACGCCCAAGGTTCTTTACCACTACAAAGTTGAGGGGTAGTGTCCTGTACAATTAATCAGGAGGTAGATCATAAAAGTGACGTCTCATGGGCTGTTTCAGTCCGTCTCCTTCAACACTTCTCGTTGGTTGGCAGGTGATCCCGTTCTGTCATTCCATGCTGGATAAGAGAAGAAGGTTACCCCACTGCTTAAGCAACAAATCACTCTCCACGATAAGTTGCAAGTACATAAAAAGGTAGTGATTATCCAAATGTCTTATGTGGAGCTTAAACTGAAAGGTGACAATGTTAAAAAGTGAAGCTTAACCAATATCCACTAGAAGAGGAGCGGAGGATTCTTTTACTTACAGTTGTGCTGGAGCTGTGAGTCAAGTGATTACTGTTTGGGCCGTCACCTTTCGGGGTGGGGACGAAAGGGAGTAAGGGGTGGGAAGAGGGGGGTAGCGGGATGTCTGTCTGAAACCCTTTACCTTTACAAGCAGGACTAGCAATCAAACTTCATCACCATATACTCGCTCGCTACTCCTATCTGTTGAACTTTTCCCTCACGCCTTGTATAAATATGGGAAAAAAATAGCAAATCAAGTCGTAGGAAAGAGAAGTTCAGTAGCTTTTTGAAAGCCTTAGTGCCCGAGAAGGTACTGTATAATTTAAATTTTTTTTTTTTAGGTTTTCAGAAGGGACGATTATAAAACTCGGTCCCTTGCCCGTGTGTAATCCGAAATTCCCGGGGAAGGGGGGGCTTTCTAAAATTTTTCGAAAAAGGCTGA
This sequence comes from Cherax quadricarinatus, assembly GCF_026875155.1. Lineage (NCBI taxonomy): Eukaryota > Metazoa > Arthropoda > Malacostraca > Decapoda > Parastacidae > Cherax > Cherax quadricarinatus. The sequence goes on along the minus strand of NW_026510603.1, from coordinate 10,960 downwards.
CAAGACGCTTTTTGATTTTTTTCTGACAGCCCCTACCCCCTTCATTAACCTTGAAAAACTTATGCTAACAAAAAAATTAATGGCCATTTGGGAATGTAAAAAAAGTCATGTCTGCCAAAGTCGCAGGTGATAAAATGCGAGGGGCAGGGGCTATGTTTTTCCTTTGGGGAAAATGCAGAGGCTCAATTTATGCAAAGTATAGGCCTCTGAAGAGGTAATCTTCGTTTTTTAAAAGTAATAGAGGCGTTTTTTCCCTAGCTGCTCAAAAAGTTTGTTAACTTTCCAGTAAAGCCCCCGGGGCTATTGCCCCTTTATATTTTTTCTAAAATTTTTTTTTTTTATGTGAATTTAAGGCCATTTTTGTTTTTTCCCAGCGGTATACAGTTTCACGTTCCCCCTCCCCGGTAATGAAGTTCGTAATTGAATTTCCTCTGGAGGGGTTAAATCAAAGAAGATAGCCGTATTTACCGCAGTGCGTGGTTAAAATCTCAAAAAATTTCGGGGCTAGTTTTTTTCCAAAAAATTTGTCCCCCCGAGCTTTCCCAACTGAGACAGATCTCTTGTCTTAATAAAATAATTGGTACAATTAAGCGTGATGTGCGAGCGTATTTTCCTTGTGGAAATAAATTTTGAGTTGGAATTTAGGATATTTGCTCGTGTTTTTCTTAGTAAATATATTAACTATAATACACCTTAGTGTATTAAAAAGGTCTAAATTACAAAAGAGAGCTATTTTGTTCAAGGGGTTTTTGGGTAATCCGGGGGTTTTTGAGCCTTTTTACTAAAATGATTTTCTCACTGAGAGGGTGATTTGTTTCAAAGGGTGAGTTTTATATCCAGATAAAAAATGATTTTCTCGCGAAAAAACCCGGCATATTTCTGACAAAAACGCTCCACTAGATTTTTGCCTGCCCGCTAAAACGCAAAAAAGTATTCTTGCAGGCTCTTGAAAATATTCAACTCTTCTTAAAAAGGTATAGACCTTGTCATTTTCCCCATCTAAATGAGCCTTTTTTGGGGAAAGAATCATCTTTTTAAAAAAAATTTTTTTTTAGTTCAAAGCAGGGGGGAGGGGGGGTTTATCCCGGGATGAAGATAACAATGCCGCATGTCTTCTCCCCCCAGAAGCCATAAAAAAAAAGCCCGCCCGACAGTAAAGGTCTTTGGATTTAGCGTTTCCTTCCTCGGGCGGGGCCCCTACCCAGGGGGCGGGGGGTTAGAAGGGAGGTCACAGACAAAGGAAGCAGGCCCCGCCACTTTCTGCCAGCTGATGGCTATATTTTTTTATTTATTTATTTATTTATTTTTTTTTTTGGGGAAAAAATTTTATTTTATTTTTTTTTAAAAATTTTTATTTTTGGCGATGGACAGAATCTTAAATTAATTTTTCCCCTCGCCTGGGCTTTATAAAAATGGGGAAATTTCACTGACTATGGCAATTTACAAAATCCCCCCTACTTGCCGGCTAAATTCTTTTTTTTTCTTTCGGGAAAAAGGTTCTTCCCAGTTTTTATCCCTCTTATTTTATTGACAATAAGAATCTTTTTAGTTTATTTTTATAATATAAGACTTGCAGGGATTTTTGTTTAAAAGTTCTCGTGAAATAGAGAGAGATGATGTGAAAACCGCCTATACTTTGGGGAAAATTAAAGCCTTATGGCACGCTATCCAAAAGTGAGCTATAAACGCTCACCTTTTCGTCTGGGCAAAAGGTGCTCTTCCCTCACTCAAGAAAGTTACCAGCTTAGATTAGAGCAGGAAAAAACCCTTTCTATTAGGGGAGTTTAAAAAATTTTCTAAAATTTTAAAAAAATTTAGGGGAATATGAGTGTGTGTGTATTTACAGCTATGGTGTCACCCGCTCGAATGCCCCCTATGCGGGCGATTGTACCCTAGGATGCGTCATCACACATTCCCTGTAGTTTCTGCGGGCATGTGTGTGTGCAAAATGTCAAGTCATCGCAGGAAGGTGCAGGGGGTTTACCAGGTTTTTGCTCTGATTGATGTTTTAAAAAACTGTTTTTTCAGAAAAGTCTTTGAGCTAATAATTTTTTTTTCCAACATTTGGGGGCGGGGAAATTTACTCCAAGGATGACCCGGGGGGGGGGCCCAGGAAGAAAGGGTCAGCGTCTTTTTTAATTAATTTTTTTTTTATTAAAGTCAAACATTTTTTAAAGATATGTTTAAAAAAGTATTCATAACAAAAATAAAAAATCTTTTGAGAACTGCATATTTCCATAGATTGCTTAGCTTCCCATTTTTATCTTTAACGTAACTTTTTTTAAAAAGATTCTCGAGTTTTTTAGCTGTTGACACTAAAACAAAATAAAAATAAATAATTTCGCAAATTTATTATGCATTTTCGTGTGTGTCCTCGATGAATTTGACCGTAACACCCCCCACAAGGAAAGTTGAGCGTTGCTTTCCCAGTGGAGGAGCCCAGCCCCAAAAAATGACAGTCCTTTCCCAAGGATATTATCCTTTTTTGGGTTCCCCTCCTTGAAAGCAAAAGGTTCATTCAGGAAAAAAAAAATTTTCGTTCAGATGGGAAGAGAGTGAAAAGGGGAGGGGTTTCCCATTTCAGGGAACCTCACAAAACACTTCGTGGAATTTTTAAAAGGTCATTCACCGAATAAAATTTTTCAATTCCTGGCCTCTTAAACGACCCATATTATTTTTCGTCCTTCGCAACAACTTTAACAAAATATTGTTTTATCACTGTTCTATCAGGACGAGCCTTATAAAAATGCTCTTAGGATTTATGCCGAACTGGCCTTATTTTGCGAGACAGTCGCCTGGGAGAGGATGACAGTGTGGCATTATAAAACTTTTCCCCAAAATAGTTACACGAGATGATAACTCGGCCTTCTGCATGGAGGATTTCCTTAGCACGCATTAAAAACAAAAATTTTCAGGGCGAGGGATCAGGCTTCCTATAGATTTATAAAGGGTTTTCATTTGAATATGCAAGATGGAGTGGTGGATCCCTAGGAGATTTAGAATACCCCACATCTTTACGGGGAAAAATAGTTTTTTAAAACCCGGAGGAGTAAAAAATAGCTATTTTTTTCAATGTCTGGGGGCCTTTTTCTGTCGTTAGACTGGCTGGGGCGGTTTAAAATCAGACGATATTATCTAGATGTGATAGCCTTAAAAAAAATTTGTCAATTACTCGCGGTGACTCTCCCGTCCAGGGAGTGCATCCAAAAATCGGTCTGACAACAAAATACAATATTTATTTTTTGCTTAACTTCTATGAAGGGCCCTATCATGCTACTTTATGTGTAGGGGTAGTAATAATTTTCATGGTAAGGGCCCTTTTTTTTGGGGAAAGTCATGATTTTTAAATAAAAAAACCTTTTCCGAATATTGAGAATTTTTCGGAAAAATTCACGCAATAAAATTTTTGCTTGAATTGTTTAAGTGAATATAGGGACATTTGCAAATTAAAAAAATCACTTCAATTCGGGGACAACCAACAAAGTTGATTTTTCCCCAGCTGGAAACGTTTGCAAAATTCAAAAATTCAAAGGGGTATTGCCCTTATATGCCTTTGGGATTTAGAAGCTTACTCGATAATGTAAACCAGAGGGGGGGAAAACAGCTAGAACGTAGAATAGCTTATGGCTATTAAAATGATAGGGCAGAATAACACTAAATAGATAATTGCCCGGGGGTACAGTGTATTGATATATGTATGATGACTTTCGTCTTTATGGGGTTGGATAAGATGAACCTTTTATCCGCTTCATGACCAGGGGGCGCATATACATTTTGATACAGAAAAAGTGCAACTTGTGTCATCAGGACTTTTCTTTACCAAAAACCAAAAAGGGGAGGCATATGACCATTTTTGCTAAGGCTAAATTTTTTAGGAGCCTCTGCAAAAAATTGCAATTTAAGGCAGAAAATTTAGGTAAATATTTGCCGTTATTATTCATAACCTTCATATGAAGGCTTTGTTTAAATTTAAAAAACTAAGGTTAAAGCCCATCAATGTTTTAATGAAACAGGGATATAAATTCCTAAGGTTACCCCCCCCCCCCCCCCCCCCCCCGGGGTTTGGCCCATTTTCTGGAAAAGTCTACCCCTTTTTCGGGGAGGTAAATTCTCCCCCCGGGGGGGCTTTTTCAAAAAATTTTTTTTTTGAAATTCACCCCCGGGCCCAGAAAGATTACCCCCAAAAGGGTTTGGGGGGTTTTTTAAGAACATTTCCAAGAAAATTTGCAGCTCATTGGTTGGGGAGAAAACCTTACAAAAAGGGGTTTCCTAATTCTCGTTAGGCTTTGGGGAAATTCAGATAGGAGGTTTAAAATCCTATAAAATTAGGGACTTTTGTTTTCTCCCCTTTTTTATGTGCCCCTTCCTGGGTGGGAATTAAAAATTCTTTGGAGTTTATAACATCTATTTAATTTTGGGGGGTTTCCCCTTTTTTCTTTGGGGTTTTCCAAGTAAAAACCTTAAACCCCAATTTTTTTGGAAAAAATTTGAATAATTTTTGATGGGTTTTAAATTTTTTTAGGGTTTTAAAAAGAGGCCTCCCTCGAAAACGTTTCCCCCGCGAAAGGTATTTCCCAAAATTTTTGGTTTTGAGAAAAACTTAAAAGGGGGATTTTTGCATCTAGGGAAACCCAGTTCTGTGGACGAGCTTTCCCTAGCCAACAACGGAAAAATTAGGAAAAGGGGGTCGCAAAAGTTTTGGTCTTTCCCAAAAACCCCAAAAATCTAAATTTGGGGGGACATCTCCCCAAAGAAATCCTAAAATTTCCTTTTTTCAGTTGTTTTGGGGAAGGTCTACAAATTTGAGAAAATTCATTTTTGCCATATATGAAATTTTTCACAAGGAAAATATTTTGGCAGGGGCTTGTGGAAACAAAAGGAGGCAACGTAATAGTAGCATGTAAAAAACTTCAACGATTTTTTTAAAATTTTTGACCCAAATTTTGTATTTTGGCAAGACATTGTTAAATCCATCAAATATGCCAACAAAAAAGAAGCTATAAATCAGCAGGGATTTTTGCGAGCGGTGAGTAAGCCCCTATTTAAGAAAGCCATAAAGCTTTAGAAAACAAAAATATTGGTTACGACGGGGACGCCCGCCTAAAACTCACTTACCCCATTAATAACTACCGATACTGAACTCGCCAAATTTAAGCTGTACCATTTTTGGTATATGATTTTTAAGAAAAAAATACCCAAGACAAAATAAAACTAAATTTTTCAGACCCTTTGTGTATCGCCTGTTTGAGGGCATCAAAAACCCCCACTGATGAAAAACGGTAAAGGGCCATTGAGAAATGGATAGACACATCTAATTTCCCCAGTCATCCTCTACAAAGACTAAAAGGGAAGGGATCTCTAGGTTACTTAAAAGTGGGTGGGGGACGCATTATTTCAGAAAAAAAGTCGCATTAAAAACCCAAAAGATGATCCTGCTAGCAGATAAAATAAACACTATCGCTGGAAAGTTCCCCCGTTTTTGAACAACAATTATTAAAATCATAATAACTTTAGAAAATGTGCTGGAAGCGGTTCTAAACATCCCCTTCCAATATGTCAAATTGAAATTTAAAAGGCAGATGACCACATCACCCCTAGGAAACGAGGTTTAGTATTTGTGATGCGTTTTTTTCTTAGATGCCTATCAAAACTGTTCCTTGGCCTCCAGATGCCAGGGAAAAACAAAGTTTAAAATTTTTTAAAGATAAAACAGGACAAAGTGGAGGAAGACGGCAAGCTAATAGCAGTACTGAGAAGGGAGTACAGAAAAAAGAGGAATAGAGATGAGAGACGTTTCAATCTTTGGCGGGGAAGAGAAAAAAACCCTAAGAGTTTTTTCCCCGGGTCAAACATCGACGCGAGGGAGGTAGATCTTCCCCCATGCTCGTAGTTTCTTTCTCTTTGAAGCTAGTGTTTTGAGGGGAGGAGGAATAAAACAATGTAAAGTTAAAAAAAAATATATTTGCTAAGTGAGATTTTGTTTTCAACTTTGAAAAAATTTGGTTATTCCCTTTTTTTACACGATGCCCCCCATGTACCCGGGGAACGAGGCGCCAGATAATCAGCCCGTGCACCGAAAGAAGCAGTAAACGGGGCCCGAGGCCGGCTGCAACACCCTCGGGACCCCACCCAATATTAAGTGTACCCAGACACTGAATCCCTGTACTACCCTCCCTCCGGAAATAAAAATTTCTATCCCCTTTTATTAAGTCCTCGACAGTTCGAGGCTAACTGTCTTCCTTACCGCATTCTTTGAACCCGTCGTGTTGGGGAAAAAGCGCACTTTGGTCAGTGAGCTGCAGACCGGGGGAACTCCCCGGAGATAGCAGCTTGTACCCAGTACCTGAACCCTTTTGTATGCCTCTCCCATCTATCAGGGGGGCAGAGATTGGGGTAGAAGTGATTATATCTCCCTTTCTTACTTGAGTACACAGAAAATAAGTCTCTCTATCCCCTTGGGGGATGATTAAACTATTAAACTTGTACCTGACGCCCTGGGGTTTATGCTGCCCCCCATTATCACATTTTTTCCATATCATTACCCGGGAAATCCCCCAGTGTTTTTGTCGACGTCTTTATACGAGAGACAGAGAGAGCAGGAAGAGAGAGAGACAGGAGGAGACAGAGAGACAGAGCAGAGAGAAGAGAGACAGAAGAGACAGAGACGAGAGAGACAGCGAGAGACAGAGAGACAGCGAGAGACAGAGAGACAGAGAGACAGGAGACAGAGACAGAGAGACAGAGACAGAGACAGAGAGAGACAGAGACAGAGACAGAGAGACAGAGAGACAGAGAGAGAGACAGAGAGGGGACAGAGAGAGACACACAGAGACAGAGAGACAGAGGACAGACAGAGACGACAGACAGACAGGCACCTAGGCTGTGCTCTCGCTGTCACCGGAAGAGGCACACTGCCAACAACTGCCTGCGAGATCCCAGGTGTAATTACTGCAAAAAGAAAGGACAAAAGGAGGACCAGTGTCGGAAGAAAGGAACTTGACAGACAGGGCCACCTGTTTAGAGACCTGTTCTCAGAACAAACCAGCAGGATCTCTGAATTGGTGAAACACTCTCACACGTCACCCACTTAGCTACTCTTATCCCAGCCCAGCAGGTGGGATTGTGCCTTATACAAGCCCACAGACTACATCCCTGCAGCTGCCTCAGTACCCTACCTCTCTCAAGGGCCAGGCACCTTACATTCCTCACACCCCACCACCTCAAGCTGACCACTTCATCATGAGGAGCCAGTCTTTCAGCATCCTGTCGGCCAACATTAGAGGTTTCATTACTAATGTTGGAGGCTCACACATAGTTTGTGAACATCGACGTCCCGACATGATAGCTGTTGTTGAAACATTTTTGGATGACAGGACTCCAGAAAATTTTGCAAGAATTGCTGGTACACCTCATGGATGAGAAGAGACAGGCAAGGGCAAGGAGGAGGTGTTGCTGTGTGCTTCTAAAAGTGTTCATGCCAGCACATTGATGTTGCCACCCTTACACATCTTGAAATGATGTTCTTCAAGCTCTGTATAAACCACTAGTACCTCTGTACTAGCATGTGCAATGTACAGACTTCAGTGGCAACTTTGCAGACCCTATCAACTTCCTAATGGAAAATATTGACTCCCTTCTGCTACAACACACTGTCAACATATTATAATTGTTGGTGACCTCAACCAGCACCTTATACAGAGGGACTTTGATGACCTTTTTGGGCAGTGTTTGACATGAGAAACTTTGTTGATTTCCCTACTCATATCTCTGGCTCCTCCCCTTGACCCAGTAGGGGAGTGATCTGGCAGAAGGTATAGTCACTTGTCAACCCCTCGGCTACGTTGGATCGTCTGACCACAAGGCTGTTTTTCCCCAACTTAAGACCCCAACAGAACAAAATGGAGGGTCCACACGCACAACCTGGCAATGGGAAAGAGGTAATTGGCCAGCCCTTTGCTCTGAGCTGGGCCACCACCGATGGAATGCTCTTCTCCAAGGGGATGTTGACAATCAAGTGAACCCTTTCACTGGACACATCCTTAATCTACAACAAGAACACATTCCCCACGGCAATATGTGACGAAGCCTACAGTCAGCCTTGGTTTGGCTTTCCGTTGTAGAGAGGCTGCTACTGCTAAGTACAAGCATGGCGAATGTATAAGAGACATCCTACCACCTATAACAGGAACTTCCCACATGCAAGCCTGTAGGCTTTATGGGTGATGTTCAAAAGTGGGCCATTGCTAAATGGGAGGTGGACACTAAAAGAAAGTTGCTCAGGTAGGATAGGCTCCAAAACTGGTGGTCCCTGGTCAAGGACAGACAAGGTTATCTGCTGATGAATTTTTTTTCCCACCTCTAAATCGCAGGATGGGACCACCTCTACTAGTAGTCAAGAGAAGGCGGACCTCTTTGCTGAACACTTTGCTACAAAAAGCAAGTTCCCCCGATCCAGCAAGGGACCCTCCTTGGCTAGCTGCAAGAACTGTGTCAAAACTGTCAGTGGTGGCAATAAGGCAGGAGGAGGTGCATTTCCTACTTAAATCGCTTGACCAAGAAAAGGCTGTGGGGCCCAGACAAGTTGAGCCCAAGATTGTTGAGAAGATGTGCAGACCAGCTAGCAGCACCTCTAACTCGCATCTTTCAGGACTGCCTAGTACAGTGTTTAAATGGCCCCCTCTATGGAAAGAGGCAAATGTAGCCCTGTTCACAAAAAAGAAGGGAGGGGCAGAAATCAGCAACTACAGACCAGTGTCACTCCTGTCAATCACTGGTAAGATCCTTGAGCCCAAAAATCTCAAGACAAATGACAGGTTTCTTGACTACCACTCACTACTTTGTGATCGTCAAAATGGCTTCAGGAAAGGTTACTCTGCTGCTGATCTGTTGTTAAACCTCTCCACTAAGTGGCACCGTCACTGGATGAATCCAAAGTCAGCTGTGTGGGAGCACTGGACATTGCTGGCGCTTTCGACCGGGTGTGGCACCAGGGCCTCTTAGCAAAACTTCAAGCACTGGGAATTGCAGGCTCTACGCTATGTCTCCTCAGTGACTACCTTCATGGTAAAATCTCTAAGTGTAGTTCTCAATGGAACGGAATCAGCAAGACATCCTATTGGGGCAAGTGTTCCACAAGGAAGCGTGCTGGGTCCATTGTTATGGAATGTTACTTCAACGACCTTTTTCATCTCATCCCAGAATCACATGCATATGCAGACGACTGTACATGCATTCACTTATCCAAGAGAAGAAATGCCAGCTGCTCTAAGCTACATCAATCACCAGCTGAGAGCTATATCAGCTTGGGGAAATAGATGGCAAGTAAACATTTTTCACCCGAGAAAACGCAAATGATGATCGTCTCTAGGCACCATGATGGGAATGCTGGTGCAGTAGTAAGGATTTAATGGGAGGATGTTGGCACCTGGAGAAGAAGTTGATATCCTTGGGGTGAAATTTGACTCCAAACTAAAACCCTGAAGAAACCCTGTTTTAAATCTTGCAAACAAGGCAGCCAGGAAGCTTACAGCACTTCGCCGAATCTTCCATCTGCTTGACAGTAGGCGTTGCAAAATCCTGTACGAGGCACAAGTACGCTCGCACCTTGAGTTTTGCTCCACTTTTTGGTTTGCCTGCCCCCCCCTCTCATCTGCGACTTTCTGACAGTAGAGAACAGAGCAAGGGCGTCTCATCTCTCGCCTGGACCATCCTGGATAGATCTGTCATTTCAGCAGAGCCTTCAACATAGGAGGGATGTGGGTGGCCTTACTGTTATGTACAAGGCCAATATTGTCAAAATACCACACTTGGATCCACTTCGAGGACAGCGTGAAACAAGCTTTTATGCCACAAGACGGGCAGAAAGCAGCACTTCACTCTGGCTGTACCCTTCTCCAGAACATCACTCCATCTGAGATCATACATACCAGGATGACTCGATATGGAACACATTCGTACAGGATAATGATGTCAACGAGATAAAGTCAGTTGATCAAATGAAAATGCTGGCCCACAGATGGCTCCAACTTATCCTGTTCCTACTTGTAAAGTCTCATGACAATAAAAATGCTTTCAAATGAGCTGATGTAGGTAACAGCTCTTAGCTTGCCAATAAAGTTAGGAATCCTTAACCCGTAATATAGCTGTCAAAAAAGCTAGGGATCATTAACCTTGTCAAACCCTGTGTAAAAAAAAAAGAGGAGGAGAGAGAGAGAGAGAGAGAGAGAGAGAGGGAGGAGAGAAGAGAGAGAGAGAGAGAGAGAGGGCAGACGAGAGACAGAGACGAGAGACAGAGAGCAGAGGAACAGAGAGACAGAGACAGAGACAGAGAGAGAGACAGGGAAAACAGACAGGCAAAAAGAGAGAGGAAAGAGGGCAGAGTAAAGGCTGAAAATTATTAATGAAAATAACCCACCGAAGGCACTGGAAAATGGGGTTTTGTAACTTTCCCAAAACCCGTGTTGGTTTGGGATCAAACATTCTGAAACACTATACTTAATTCAGTGATAGCAGGGTGAAGTTGAAATGTAAAGACATATTATCATTTTTTCAAAAAAGGTGTAAAACATTTCTTTCATGGTAAGACCAAGTTAAAAAAATCTTAAAGTATTTTATTGGAAAACTTCAAACTTCAAGAATGATATATCCTATGATTCCATGGTAAAAAAAGAAATTTTAATTTGGTAGGTTAATACGTTTAGAAGCTTGCCCGCTGCAGTAAAGGACTTGACTATAAAATCACTTACCGGAGATTTGTGTATTGCTTCAACTTGTGGTGAACTAGAAAATATAACCACGAGGCTATCAGCACATGGGATCTTAAACCTTAGCAACATCTTCCTTTATTGGGCAGATATTAAAACCTAGAACATTTCCTTATCTGACATGCATATTAAACCTAGCATCATCTGTTTATTGACATGATATAATAACATTTTTTTTTACCATAAACCCCGAAATT
>NW_026510602.1:0-39204 GCF_026875155.1 Cherax quadricarinatus | reverse complement strand
GGCAAGCTCTTCCGCACAACCAATTACAGTTGGTGTCCCACGGGGAAGTGCCTTGGCCCTCTTCTCTTTCTCCTATACATAAATGACCTACCAAATGCTTCGCAATTACTCAAACCCACACTTTTTGCAGATGACACAACATACGTCTTCTCTCACCCGAGCCCAGTCACGCTAGCCAATACTGTAAACACCGAATTACAGAAAATATCTACCTGGATGAGGACTAACAAACTTACACTAAACATTGACAAAACCTACTTCATTCAGTTTGGTAACAGAGCTACAGATGTACCTCTTAACATAACGATAAACGGATCACCTATCACAAAGCTAACAGAGGGAAAATTCTTAGGAATCCACCTCGATAATAGACTCAAATTTCATACACATATACAGTGGACCCCCGCTTAACGATCACCTCCAAATGCGACCTATTATGTAAGTGTATTTATGTGAGTGCGTTTGTACGTGTATGTTTGGGGGTCTGAAATGGACTAATCTACTTCACAATATTCCTTATGGGAAAAAATTCGGTCAGTACTGGCACCTGAACATACTACTGGAATGAAAAAAGTTTGTTAACCGGGGGTCCACTGTACAACAAATTTCTAAGAAAATTTCCAAGACTGTAGGCATACTATCGAAGATACGGTACTATGTTCCACAGTCAGCCCTCCTGGCCCTTTATCACTCTCTTATTTACCCCTATCTCACATATGGAATTTGTGCATGGGGCTCAACAACAACTAACCATCTCAGACCACTAATTACCCAACAAAAGTCTGCAGTTAGAATGATAACAAATTCTCACTACAGGCAGCACACTCCACCAATATTCAAAACACTCAACCTACTCACCATACAAAACATCCATACTTATTATTGCACTTATTACATACATAGAACACTTAACTCTGATATTAACCCTCCCCTCAAACATCTCCTTGCCAACCTCAACAGAACACATGACCATAATACAAGGCACAGATCACTCTTTGATGTTCCTCGTGTCCATCTCACGCTATGCAAAAACTCAATGGACATAAAAGGCCCTAAAATCTGGAATTCATTACCTGTAAATATAAAAGAAACACTACCTGTTTATAAATTCAAGTCTCTTCTCAAAGTTCACTTACTCACTCAAAACCAAATAAATACTGAATAACTGAACCATATAAATTGTATATCCTAAATGTTACTCACAATTATATCACACAAATGTTAAACCTAACTTTGTTATTTTTTTTAAATACACTACCTGAATGAACAGCAATGCATGCAACCACATGACCTGTCTTTGTAATACTCATTTGTATTTTATAGTTATCTGTTTACAATAATGTCTTATCACTGATTTCATCATTGCTTAGTTAATCTTAAGTTAATTTTAAGCCAGCCCGTAATGCTATGCATGTAAGTGGCTTTGGCATGCTGCTCTTACCTGTATTTTTTTGTACCTCTGTATGTATGCTAAAATTTATAAATAAATAAATAAATAAATGCTCTCTGCCAATCCCTAGGTACCTTACCCTCTTCCATACATTTATTAAATAATTGCACCAACCACTCCAAAACTATATCCCCACTTGCTTTTAACATTTCTATCTTTATCCCATCAATCCAGGCTGCCTTACCCCCTTTCATTTTACCTACTGCCTCACGAACTTCCCCCACATTCACAACTGGCTCTTCCTCACTCCTACAAGATGTTATTCCTCCTTGCCCTATACACGAAATCACAGCTTCCCTATCTTCATCAACATTTAACAATTCCTCAAAATATTCCCTCCATCTTCCCAATACCTCTAACTCTCCATTTAATAACTCTCCTCTCCTATTTTTAACTGACAAATCCATTTGTTCTCTAGGCTTCCTTAACTTGTTAATCTCACTCCAAAACTTTTTCTTATTTTCAACAAAATTTGTTGATAACATCTCACCCACTCTCTCATTTGCTCTCTTTTTACACTGCTTCACCACTCTCTTAACCTCTCTCTTTTTCTCCATATACTCTTCCCTCTTTGCATCACTTCTACTTTGTAAAAACTTCTCATATGCTAACTTTTTCTCCCTTACTACTCTCTTTACATCATCATTTCACCAATCGCTCCTCTTCCCTCCCGCACCCACTTTCCTGTAACCACAAACTTCTGCTGAACAATCTAACACTACATTTTTAAACCTACCCCATACCCCTTCAACCCCATTGCCTATGCTCTCATTAGCCCATCTATCCTCCAATAGCTGTTTATATCTTACCCTAACTGCCTCCTCTTTTAGTTTATAAACCTTCACCTCTCTCTTCCCTGATGCTTCTATTCTCCTTGTATCCCATCTATCTTTTACTCTCAGTGTAGCTACAACTAAAAAGTGTGTGATGAATGGTTTTGAAAACCGACAAGTTGAAGATTGAGACACTTATACACTATATGGGAATCTTTATTTAGGAAACGTTTTGCCACACAGTGGCTTCATCAGTCCAATACAAAGCAGAGAGGTTCAAGAAGAGGAGGAGATTGAGGTAATCAGTACCTCAGCCTGGAGTCGATGTGTTCAGTCCATCAATCTTGTAGAATGTACAGCATAGGGCCATAGACGTGGCTTGTATACTGTAGTCAGGTGAGGCGAAGCAAGGGGAGGCGTGGTCATAGTGGTACCATCCACTAGTCGAAGTAGGTCTTCGTCCAAAGGTAGGACAAGTTGGAGAATTCTTTGTATCAAGATCCCATGATGATGCAGTGTCTGACACTTATGTCTGACACTTATGGTGCATAAGTGTCTCAATCTTCAACTTGTCGGTTTTCAAAACCATTCATCACAACTGTCAGACACTGCATCATCATGGGATCTTGATACAAAGAATTCTCCAACTTGTCCTACCTTTGGACGAAGACCTACTTCGACTAGTGGATGGTACCACTATAACCACGCCTCCCCTTGCTTCGCCTCACCTGACTACAGTATATAAGCCACGTCTACGGCCCTATGCTGTACATTCTACAAGATTGATGGACTGAACACATCGACTCCAGGCTGAGGGACTGATTACCTCAATCTCCTCCTCTTCTTGCACCTCTTTGCTTTGTATTGGACTGATGAAGCCACTGTGTGGCAAAACGTTTCCTAAATAAAGATTCCCATATGGTGCATAAGTGTCTCAATCTTCAACTAAAAAGTGATCTGATATATCTGTGGCCCCTCTATAAACATGTACACCCTGAAGTCTACTCAACAGTCTTTTATCTACCAATACATAATCCAACAAACTACTGTCATTTCGCCCTACATCATATCTTGTATACTTATTTATCCTCTTTTTCTTAAAATATGTATTACCTATAACTAAACCCCTTTCTATACAAAGTTCAATCAAAGGGCTCCCATTATCATTTACACCTGGCACCCCACTCTTCTTATAACACTTGTGCTCTGTAAATACCTCTCATAAGCTACCTTTTTCTGTTTAATCACACCCTTTACTTCATCATTCCACCAATCACTCCTCTTTCCTCCTGCACCCACCTTTCTATAACCGCAAACTTCTGCCCCACATTCTAATACTGCATTTTTAAAACTATTCCAACCCTCTTCAACCCCCCACTACTCAAACTTGAACCAGCCCACCTTTCTGCCAATAGTTGCTTATATTTCACCCGAACTTCCTCCTTCCTTAGTTTATACACTTTCACCTCTTACTTGTTGTTGCCATTTTCCTCTTATCCCATATACCTCTTACTCTAACTGTAGCTACAACTAGATAATGATCCGATATATCAGTTGCCCCTCTATAAACGTGTACATCCTGGAGCCTACCCATCAACCTTTTATGCACCAATACATAATCTAACAAACTACTTTCATTACTTGCTACATCATACCTTGTACAGTGGACCCCCGGTTAACGAACTTTTTTCATTCCAGTAGTATGTTCAGGTGCCAGTACTGACCGAATTTTTTCCCATAAGGAATATTGTGAAGTAGATTAGTCCATTTCAGACCCCCAAACATACACGTACAAACGCACTTTCATAAATACACTTACATAATTGGTCGCATTTGGAGGTGATCGTTAAGCGGGGGTCCACTGTATATTTATTTATCCTCTTTTTCATAAAATATGTATTACTTATTACCAAACCTCTTTCTACATATAGCTCAATTAAAGGCTCCCCATTTTCATTTGCCCCTCGCACCCCAAATTTACCTACTACTCCCTCCACAACATTTTTACCCACTTTAGCATTAAAATCCCCAACCACAAGTACTCTCACATTTGGCTCTAAACTCCCCATGCATTCATTCAACATTTCCCAAAATCTCTCTCTCTCCTCTATACTTCTCTCTTCCCCAGGTGCATATACACTTACTATAACCCACTTCTCACATCCAACCTTTATTTTACTCCACATAATCCTTGAATTAATACATTTATAGTCCCTCTTTTCCTGCCATAGCTTATCCTTCAACATTATTGCTACTCCTTCTTTAGCTCTAGCTCTATTAGAAACCCCTGACCTAATTCCATTTATTCCTCTCCACTGAAACTCACCCACCCCCTTCAGCTTTGTTTCACTTAAAGCCAGGACATTCAGCTTCTTCTCATTCATAACATCCACAATCATCTCTTTCTTATCATTCGCACAACATCCACGCACATTCAGACTTCCCACTTGACAATTTTCTTCTTATTCTTTTTAGTAATTATTACAGGAAAAGGGGTTACTAGCCCATTGTTCCTGGCATTTTAGTTGACTTTTACAACACGCATTGCTTACGGAGGAAAGATTCTTATTCCACTTACCCATGGATATATAAGGAAAAGTAATAAGAACTAGAACTAAGATAAAATCAAAGAAAACTCAGATGAGTGTGCATAAATAAACGTGTACATGTATGTTTAGTGTGACCTAAGTGTAAGTAGAAGTAGCAAGACGTACCTGTAATCTTGCATAATTACGAGGCAGACAAAGGACGCCAGCAATCCTACCATCATGTAAAACAATTACAGGCTTTCATTTTACACTCACTTGGCAGGATGGTAGTACCTCCCTGGGTGGTTGCGATGTAGATTTAATAATCACTCTTTGCCATATTAAATGTCTTATTTTACGTTAATATAGACATTTTCATTAATCCTTTTATATCTTCTTCAAAATTATTTAAGAAACAAGTTACATAGCATATAAACGTGCAATGTTCATTATATGCGATGTATATTTAATAATCACTCTTTGGCACATTAAATGTCTTATTTTACATTAACATAGACATTTTCATTAATCCATCTATGATATTTTCTTCAAAATTATATAAGAAACACGTTACATATCATGTAGCATATAAACATAGCATATAAACATGCAATGTTTATATGTTATCGAGTGGAGAGTGGGATGGAGAGTAAACATTATATTTTCTCTGATGCAGCGTTAGAGAAAACTGTGAATCTGGCGACTGGTGCAGTAACCGCCCTTCATATGCGTTTGCTTGCAATTCTCGGCATGAATTATTCATTACTTCTCCCTTTGTTTATGATGGCAACTAAAGGTAGTTGTTAGAAATGATTAAACTCAGTGAACATGGTAATAACATGGCTGTGTAGTGTAATAATATGGCTGTGTATTGTAATAATGCAGCTGTGTAGTGTAGACCAGGGGGAAGCCTAAAAACGTGTACTGTACCCACATCTACCGCTACCTACACTGACTTCCTACAAATAAATACTACTCACCTCTTGCCCTACATTAAGACTACAAATATTTTAAGGTAAGTAATGAATGTACTGTAGCAGTAAATGACAGATTAAAGAGGTGTGTGCAATGTGGACTAGGATGCACGCTTTTGTAGAGAAACACCACCCTGACCAAGCTGAAACAAGCCATATCTACAACATGTTTAGTGACAAAACCCTGTCCCACTTCAGGGAAATCTTAGAGAAACGCCAGAAACAGACCTCTATGGACAGATTTGTTGTGAGACACGGGTCCAGTGACTCTCAAGCTGGTCCTAGTGGCATTAAAAGACAAAGAAGGGCAGTAACCCCAAAGAAGGCTTTGCTACCTAAAGTCTTTATGGAGGGGGATTCCCCTCCATAAAGCATTAGCCTTCAATAAAGGTATGCAATACATAATTGTTAAAAAAAAATTTTTTTGTGAATATTTTTGTCTGGAATGGATTAATTGTATTTCCATTAATTCTTATGGGAAATATTAATTTGGTTTTCGGCCATTTCGGTTATCGGCTGACCTTCTGGAATGGATTACGGCCGAAAACCGAGGATCCACTGTATTTTGCTGTTGTAAACAGATATTAAAGTCTCCCAATATCACTGTCTCAGAATTGCTATCAATTCAGGATAAGACTCGAAATATCCTCTAAGAATTGATCATGGGTGGTGGGGTGGTAGCTAGTTCCTACTAGGATTGGTTTAGTCTTGGGTAACACCTCAAACCATAGAATCTCCAGTTAATTATCATTCAAATTAAGTCTTGGGTTGTAGGCTAAGTCATTTCCTACATAGGCACATATCTCACTGCCATTTCTATTCCTATCTAAGCACTTTATGTTGTAACCTTCTATTCTGACCTCATCGTCAGTCACTGACATCCAACCAGGATTCAGAGATGTATATAATAGCTGCCTTAGTTCTGTTAGCTAAAATCCTAATCTCTGACATCTTTGGTTAGAGTAACCTTGCATTGACATGAATAAGTGAAAGCCTGTTTTCTTGAAGCAGTCATAATCATTAATATTTGGCATGGGGTCATTTGTATTAAGAAAGTTAGGTAACTCAGTGTCAGCACTACTCAATGTCAGCACTAGATTGCATTTGTTACAAACATTAACATGACCAAACATACAACCATAATGAAGCCACCCCTTACACGTTTTACATATGATGTGTTTACTGTTCTTCTTTTGTGCTTTAGTGCAGTGTAAAAATTTGTCTGGTGTTACTGGAGGTAATTGTGCTGTTTCTGTTGTTTCACATTGATCTATGCATGCATTTCAAAGTTAAGGTTGGCAATCCTAGCTACTAGTCCATAAATAACAAAAAAAAAGGCACAATACCATGACTGGAACGATACACAAATAACCCACACATAGAGGAGAGGAGCTTACGATGACATTTCAGTCCGACTTGGACCATTTACAAAGTCATCATATACATCGTTACTAATTTTATACATTCACCTCAAGTGCACCCACTCATCACAAACATCACAGTTTATCGCCCAACTGTGGCTAACGACACATTTACCATGATAAATGGTAGACAGCATCCACCCAGGGAAGTACTACCGTCCTGCCAGATGACTGTGAAACAGAAACCCGTAACTGTTTTGCATGATGGTAGGATTGCTGGTTTCTTTTTCTATCTCATAAACACGCTAGATAACAGGGATATCTTGCTACTCCTACTTACACTTTGGTCACACTTCACAGACACGCACATGCATATGCATATATAATATATACATGTATATATATAATATATATATAATATATATAATATATATATATATATATATATATATATATATAAATATATATATATATATATATATATATATACATATATACATATATACATATATACATATATACATATATACATATATACATATATACATATATACATATATACATACATACATACATACATACATCTAGGTTTTTCTCCTTTTTCTAAATAGCTCTTGTTCTTCTTTATTTCTTCTATTGTCCATGGGGAAGTGGAAAAGAATCTTTCCTCCGTAAGCCATGCGTGCCGTATGAGGCGACTAAAATGCCGGGAGCAATGGGCTAGTAACCCCTTCTCCTGTAGACATTTACTAAAAAAAAGAGAAGAAGAAAAACTTTATAAAACTGGGATGCTTGAATGTGCGTGGATGTAGTGCGGATGACAAGAAACAGATGATTGCTGATGTTATGAATGAAAAGAAGTTGGAAGTCCTGGCCCTAATCGAAACAAAGCTGAAGGGGGTAGGGGAGTTTCGGTGGGGGAAATAAATGGGATTAAATCTGGAGTATCTGAGAGAGTTAGAGCAAAGGAAAGGGTAGCAGTAATGTTGAAGGATCAGTTATGGAAGGAGAAAAGAGAATATGAATGTGTAAATTCAAGAATTATGTGGATTAAAGTAAAGGTTGGATGCAAAAAGTGTGTCATAATAAGCGTGTATGCACCTGGAGAAGAGAGGAATGTAGAGGAGAGAGAGAGATTTTGGGAGATGTTAAGTGAATGTATAGGAGCCTTTGAACCATGTGAGAGAGTAATTGTGGTAGGGGACCTGAATGCTAAAGTAGGAGGAACTTTTAGAGAGGGTGTGGTAGGTAAGTCTCGGGTGCCAGGTGTAAATGAAAATGGGAGCCCTTTGATTGAACTTTGTATAGAAAGGGGTTTAGTTATAGGTAATACATATTTTAAGAAAAAGAGGATAAATAAGTATACAAGATATGATGTAGGGCGAAATGACAGTAGTTTGTTGGATTATGTATTGGTAGATAAAAGACTGTTGAGTAGACTTCAGGATGTACATGTTTATAGAGGGGCCACAGATATATCAGATCACTTTCTAGTAAAGGTAGATGGGATACAAGGAGAATAGAAGCATCAGGGAAGAGAGAGGTGAAGGGTTATAAACTAAAAGAGGAGGCAGTTAGGGTAAGACATAAACAGCTATTGGAGGATAGATGGGCTAATGAGAGCATAGGCAATGGGGTCGAAGAGGTATGGGGTAGGTTTAAAAATATAGTAAATTTGAGTGTTCAGCAGAAGTTTGTGGTTACAGGAAAGTGGGAGCGGGAGGGAAGAGGAGCGATTGGTGGAATGATGATGTAAAGAGAGTAGTAAGGGAGAAAAAGTTAGCATATGAGAAGTTTTTACAAAGTAGAAGTGATGCAAGGAGGGAAGAGTATATGGAGAAAGAGAGAGAGGTTAAGAGAGTGGTGAAGCAATGTAAAAAGAGAGCAAATGAGAGAGTGGGTGAGATGTTATCAACAAATTTTGTTGAAAATAAGAAAAAGTTTTGGAGTGAGATTAACAAGTTAAGGAAGCCTAGAGAACAAATGGATTTGTCAGTTAAAAATAGGAGAGGAGAGTTATTAAATGGAGAGTTAGAGGTATTGGGAAGATGGAGGGAATATTTTGAGGAATTGTTAATGTTGATGAAGATAGGGAAGCTGTGATTTCGTGTATAGGGAAAGGAGGAATAACATCTTGTAGGAGTGAGGAAGAGCCAGTTGTGAATGTGGGGGAAGTTCGTGAGGCAGTAGGAAAAATGAAAGGGGGTAAGGCAGCCGGGATTGATGGGATAAAGATAGAAATGTTAAAAGCAAGTGGGGATATAGTTTTGGAGTGGTTGGTGCAATTATTTAATAAATGTATGGAAGAGGCCTAGGTAGTAGGTTGGTAGACAGCAACCACCCAGGGAGGTACTACTGTCCTGCCAAGTGAGTGTAAAATGAAAGCCTGTAATTGTTTTACATGATGGTAGGATTGCTGGTGTCTTTTGTCTGTCTCATAAATATGCAAGATTACAGGTAAGTCTTGCTACTTCTACATACACGTAGGTCACACTACACATACATGTACAAGCATATATATACACACCCCTCTGGGTTTTCTTCTATTTTCTTTCTAATTCTTGTTCTCGTTTATTTCCTCTTATCTCCATGGGGAAGTGGAACAGAATTCTTCCTCTGTAAGCCATGCGTGTCGTAAGAGGCGACTAAAATGCCGGGAGCAAGGGGCTAGTAACCCCTTCTCCTGTATATATTACTAAATTTAAAAGGAGAAGCTTTAGTTTTTTTCTTTTGGGCCACCCCGCCTCGGTGGGATACGGCTGGTACGTTCAAAGAAGAAGAAGTATGGAAGAGGGTAAGGTACCTAGGGATTGGCAGAGAGCATGCATAGTTCCTATGTATAAAGGCAAATGGGACAAAAGAGAGTGCAAAAATTGTAGGGGGATAAGTCTGTTGAGTATACCTGGTAAAGTGTATGGTAGAGTTATTATTGAAAGAATTAAGAGTAAGACGGAGAATAGGATAGCAGATGAACAAGGAGGCTTTAGGAAAGGTAGGGGGTGTGTGGACCAGGTGTTTACAGTGAAACATATAAGTGAACAGTATTTAGATAAGGCTAAAGAGGTCTTTGTGGCATTTATGGATTTGGAAAAGGCAAATGACAGGGTGGATAGGGGGGCAATGTGGCAGATGTTGCAGGTGTATGGTGTAGGAGAGTGGTACACTTAGGAGTCTGTGGAGACAAAGAACTTTGTCCTTGGAGGCAAAGAGGGAAATGTATGAGAGTATAATTTTACCAACTCTCTTATATGGGTGTGAAGCATGGGTGATGAATGTTGCAGCGAGGAGAAGGCTGGAGGCAGTGGAGATGTCATGTCTGAGGGCAATGTATGGTGTGAATATAATGCAGAGAATTCGTAGTTTGGAAGTTAGGAGGAGGTGCGGGATTACCAAAACTGTTGTCCAGAGGGCTGAGGAAGGGTTGTTGAGGTGGTTCGGACATGTAGAGAGAATGGAGCGAAACAGAGTGACTTCAAGAGTGTATCAGTCTGTAGTGGAAGGAAGGCGGGGTAGGGGTCGGCCTAGGAAAGGTTGGAGGGAGGGGGTAAAGGAGGTTTTGTGTGCGAGGGACTTGGACTTCCAGCAGGCAAGCGTGAGCGTGTTTGATAGGAGTGAATGGAGACAAATGGTTTTTAATACTTGACATGCTGTTGGAGTGTGAGCAAAGTAACATTTATGAAGGGGTTCAGGGAAACCAGCAGGCCGGACTTGAGTCCTGGAGATGGGAAGTACAGTGCCTGCACTCTGAAGGAGGGGTGTTAATGTTGCAGTTTAAAAACTGTAGTGTAAAGCACCCTTCTGGCAAGACAGTGATGGAGTGAATGATGGTGAAAGTTTTTCTTTTTCGGGCCACCCTGCCTTGGTGGGAATCGGCCAGTGTGATGATAAAAAAAAAATAAAATAATAATTACAGGGACACCTAATTTGCCTGGTTTGCACCTGTACATTAGTTTGAGGTCCTGGATTAGTTTGAATGTCACCACATAAGAATTGCACAATATGAGCTGTGGGCCACTGTTTTGTTTTTGTGGGTATGCGGTGTTGCCATCCCTTGTGGCAATAGTGACATTTACATCCTGTTGTTAACTGGTCCTGACCTAGAGGTGATGTATCAGCCATGTTTACATGTTCACTTCCTTCCCCATTTGGCAATGAGGCAAAAAACCATCACTACAGACCTGTCAGATTCCTTGGAGTTTTGTTGTTAGATTTTCTATGTTGCCCTCTCATTGAACACTGTTGCAGTTGATATGAGGTCAGTTACTTTGGTGTAGTGGAAAACGTTGTTTGTCTGGTTGTACGTCTGGAAGCAGGTTTGATATTTGAATGCCGGTCATCCTCTTCTTGTCATAGTTCATCCGTTTGTAGTCGTCACCATGAGTTTTCTTGCCAATATAGGTTCATAAGAACATAAGAAAGAAGGAACACTGCAACAGGCCTACTGGCCTATACGAGGCAGCTCCAATTCTCGTACCGGCTTAAGCCAATGCTTTGACCTAGTGAGGTCAGACACGTCACTTAAGGGAGGAGCAGTGCATCCGACCTAGTAGCACAAGTCGGTCACGTCCAACTCACACCCACCCACACCCACTCATGTATTTATCCAACCTATTTTTAAAACTAAGCAACGTACAGTGGACCCTCAACCAGCGATATTAATCCATTCCTGAGAGCTCATCGTTAATCGAAATAATCGTTAGTCAAGTTAATTTTCCCCATAAGAAATAATGGAAATCAAATTAATCCGTGCAAGACACACCAAAGTATTGAAAAAAAAAATTTACGCACATGAAATATTAATTTTAATACACACAAACTGAAGAAGACATGCACAGTTACATGACACTTACCTTTATTGAAGATCTGGTGATGATTGATGGGATGGGAAGAGGGGAGACCATTGATCTTCTTAGTGTTTAGAAGGGGAATCCCCTTCCATTAGCACAACAGATCTGTCCATAGATACCTGTACCTCTCGTTCCTTTATGACTTTCCTAAAGTGGTTCACAACATTGTCAGTGTACAGGTTGCCAACACGGCTTGTAGTAGCTGTGTCAGGGTGATTTTCATCAAAAAAGGTGTGCACTTCAAGCCACTTTGCATACATTTCCTTAATCTTAGAAGTAGGCAACTTCTTCTCCTCCGAAGCAGTTTCCTCAGGTCTGCCCTCTTGCTGTTCAAGATGATCTAGCAGCTCATCAGTGGTTAGTTCTTCTTTGTCCTCCTCCACCAGCTCTTCCACATCCTCCCCACTAACCTCCAACCCCAAGGACTTCCCCAATGCCACAATGGATTCCTCAACTGGCATAGGATTCTCAGGGTTAGCCTCATATCCTTCAAAATCCCTTTTGTCTACACATTCTGGCCACAGTTTTTTTCCAAGCAGAGTTCAAGGTCCTCTTAGCAACAATTGAGGATGGTAAAATCTTTCCAAAACTCTCTCAGAGTCAGTTGAGTTTCTGAGGTCACTACAAAGAACCTTTCAAACATAGCTTTTGTGTACAGTTGGAAATGACCTGCTGGTCCATGGGCTGCAGGAGAGGAGTGGTATTAGGAGGCAAAAACTTCACCTTAATGAAGCTCATGTCCTAGAAAGTCGCTCTGCCAAGTCTGAAGGATGACCAGGAGCATTGTCTAATACCAGGAGGCACTTAAGGTCTAATTTCTTTTCAATTAGGTAATTTTTCACATTGGGGGCAAATGCATGGTGTAACCAGTCATAGAAAAAGTCCCTAGTGACCCATGCCTTACTGTTTGCCCTCCACAGCACACACAAATTAGCCTTGACGACATTGTTTTTCCTGAACCACTCTGGGAGTTTCAGAGTGATACACCAATAAAGCGTTCACTTTGCAATCACCATAGCATTGGCACACATCAACAGAGTAAGCCTGTCTTTCATAGGCTTATGTCCTGGGAGTGCCTTTTCCTCCTGAGTAATGTAGGTCCTGCTTGGCATTTTCTTCCAAAACAGGCCTGTTTCGTCACAATTAAACACTTGTTCAGGTTTCAGTCCTTCACTGTCTATTGTTACTCCTTGAATTCCTGCACATACTTTTCAGCCGCTTTGTGGTCCGAACTGGCAGCCTCACCATGCCTTATCACACTATGAATGCCACTACGCTTCTTAAATCTCTCAAACCAACCTTTGCTGGCCTTAAATTCACTCACATCACTAGTTGCTGGCATTTTTTTAATTAAATCATCATGCAACTTCCTAGCCTTTTCACATATGATCGCTTGAGAGATGCTATCTCCTGCTATCTGTTTCTCGTTTATCCACACCAATAAGAGTCTCTCAACATCTTCTACCGCTAGCGATCTCAGTTTCGAAAACATAGTTGCACCTTTGGCAAGAACAGCTTCCTTGATTGCCGTTTTCTTGCCCACAATAGTAGCGATGGCTGATTGGGGTTTATTATACAATCTGACCAGCTCAGAGACATGCACTCCACTTTCATACTTAGCAATGATCTCTTTCTTCATCTCCATAGTAATTCTCACCCTTTTTGCTGTAGGGTTGGCACTAGAAGCTTTCTTGGTGCCCATGGTGACTTATTTTGCAGGTGCAATCACTACAAAGGCTGTGATAATATGAAATGTTCCAGTTGTATGTTTGGAAGCAACCGCAGTGGCTGGCTGCTGGCTTGTAAACACTGGCACCCACGGGACAAGTGAGGCGCGCTCAGGCCAAAGTGGACGCGTCTCGTACGGAACGAATAGCGCTGGTCGGGTTTTTAAGCGCTAGTCGAGGCAAAATTTTTGCTTTAAAATGTATCGCTAGTCAGATTTATCATTAAACGATGCCATCGCTGGTTGAGGATCCACTGTATTAGCGTCTATGAGAGTACTCGGGAGTTTGTTCCACTCATCCACAACTCTATTACCAAACCAGTGCTTTCCTATATCCTTCCTGAATCTGAATTTTTCCAATTTAAAGCCATTGCTGCTAGTCCTGTCTATGCTAGATTCAGTAGGGCCCCGCTTTATGGCGTTTCACTTTATGGCATTCCGCTAATACGGTCATTTCAAATTATGACCAAAACTCTCTATACGGCTCCCCCACCTGACTTTCTAATATGGTCACCGTGCCCCCACCCAGTTTGTTTACATTCTATGTGAGATCCGTAAGCACAAAGTCTCTCCATTATGTCTGGAAACTCCAAAATTTCAAGTGTTTTTAAAAGTTATTTCATATTTTATATATACTCTGATAATTATACTTATGATACCTGTACCAAAAAAACTTACATACTGTGTTGGCATGCAGGTACACATTAAAATCAGTAAGTGTGTCTTATGTCTCAAGACGTCATATTAATAATGATAATAATCACCGAGTCTTATTAAATGTCGTATATTACATTAATATACATATTTTCATTAATCCATCTATGATATTTTTTCAAAATTATACGTATAATAAACATGATGCATAACATATAAAGATGATAAATACACCACACAGTAAAATAAGTAACCATAAATATGAGATGTGGTAGCAGAAGACTTGCACAAGTGATGCCATATTAGAAATGATAATAAGAATAATAATAATAATAATAATCACCGAGTCTCATTAACCCCTTTACTGTCACAACCCCCAATCCTGAGGTGTCTCCTGGTGTCGCAAAATTTCAAAGAAAAAAAAATGATTTTTTCGTATGAAATGATAATCTTTTCCCGATTGTAATGACACAAAAAAACGAAATCTGATGGAAAACTGACAGAATTATGCTCTCGCGAAGTTAGCGACCTCAGCGATATTTACAAATCAGCGATTTCGCCCACTTTGAGCCCTATTTTCGGCTAATTCCATTGTTCCAGTCGACCAAACTCATACCAGTTGTGAGTGTGGGGGAAGTTCGTGAGGCAGTAGGTAAAATGAAAGGGGGTAAGGCAGCCGGGATTGATGGGATAAAGATAGAAATGTTAAAAGCACGTGGGGATATAGTTTTGGAGTGGTTGGTGCAATTATTTAATATATGTATGGAAGAGGGTAAGGTACCTAGGGATTGGCAGAGAGCATGCATAGTTCCTTTGTATAAAGGCAAAGGGGATAAAAGAGAGTGCAAAAATTATAGGGGGATAAGTCTGTTGAGTATACCTGGCAAAGTGCATGGTAGAGTTATTATTGAAAGAATTAAGAGTAAGACAGAGAATAGGATAGCAGATGAACAAGGAGGCTTTAGGAAAGGTAGGGGGTGTGTGGACCAGGTGTTTACAGTGAAACGTATAAGTGAACAGTATTTAGATAAGGCTAAAGAGGTCTTTGTGGCATTTATGGATTTGGAAAAGGCGTATGACAGGGTGGATAGGGGGGCAATGTGGCAGATGTTGCAGGTGTATGGTGTAGGAGGTAGGTTACTGAAAGCAGTGAAGAGTTTTTACGAGGATAGTGAGGCTCAAGTTAGAGTATGTAGGAAAGAGGGAAATTATTTTTCCAGTAAAAGTAGGCCTTAGACAAGGATGTGTGATGTCACCGTGGTTGTTTAATACATATATTTATAGATGGGGTTGTAAGAGAAGTAAATGCGAGGGTCTTGGCAAGAGGCGTGGAGTTAAAAGATAAAGAATCACACATAAAATGGGAGTTGTCACAGTTGCTCTTTGCTGATGACACTGTGCTCTTGGGAGATTCTGAAGAGAAGTTGCAGAGATTGGTGGATGAATTTGGTAGGGCGTGCAAAAGAAGAAAATTGAAAGTGAATACAGGAAAGAGTAAGGTTATGAGGATAACAAAAAGATTAGGTGATGAAAGATTGGATATCAGATTGGAGGGAGAGAGTATGGAGGAGGTGAATGTATTCAGATATTTGGGAGTGGACGTGTCAGCGGATGGGTCTATGAAGGATGAGGTGAATCATAGAATTGATGAGGGGAAAAGGGTGAGTGGTGCACTTAGGAGTCTGTGGAGACAAAGAACTTTGTCCTTGGAGGCAAAGAGGGGAATGTATGAGAGTATAGTTTTACCAACGCTCTTATATGGGTGTGAAGCATGGGTGATGAACGTTGCAGTGAGGAGAAGGCTGGAGGCAGTGGAGATGTCATGTCTGAGAGCAATGTGTGGTGTGAATATAATGCAGAGAATTCGTAGTTTGGAAGTTAGGAGGAGGTGCGGGATTACCAAAACTGTTGTCCAGAGGGCTGAGGAAGGGTGTTGAGGTGGTTCGGACATGTGGAGAGAATGGAGCGAAACAGAATGACTTCAAGAGTGTATCAGTCTGTAGTGGAAGGAAGGCGGGGTAGGGGTCGGCCAAGGAAAGGTTGGAGGGAGGGGGTAAAGGAGGTTTTGTGTGCGAGGGGCTTGGACTTCCAGCAGGCATGCATGAGCGTGTTTGATAGGAGTGAATGGAGACAAATGGTTTTTAATACTTGACGTGCTGTTGGAGTGTGAGCAAAGTAACATTTATGAAGGGATTCAGGGAAACCGGCAGGCCGGACTTGAGTCCTGGAGATGGGAAGTACAGTGCCTGCACTCTGAAGGACGGGTGTTAATGTTGCAGTTTAAAAACTGTAGTGTAAAGCACCCTTCTGGCAAGACAGTGATGGAGTGAATGATGGTGAAAGTTTTTCTTTTTCGGGCCACCCTGCCTTGGTGGGAATCGGCCAGTGTGATAATAAATAATAATATACATGTTTTCAGTAATCCATCTATGATATACTGACCACACAGACCCATTCTCTCACATGTGGGCCTACCAACTTTCTCCTGCTTGATCTGAAGCCGCTACAATTTATGAGTATACATATGTCAAACACGGTTCCTCGTAAGATGTACATATACGACCGAAACAGTCAAAGGGTTAAATGTCATACATTACGTTAATATACATGTTTTCAGTAATCCATCTATGATATTTCTTCAAAATTATATAATAAACACAACACATAACATATAAAGATGATAAATACACCCCACAATAGAATAAATAAACAAATATGAGACATGGGAACCAGACTTTTACAAGTGATGGCAAAAATAACATTTTCTGTAGTCCAACATCAGAGAAAATGTGTTACTGGGGGTAACTGTAGAAAATTATTCCTTTCGTATGTATGTAAGTTTATTCAGGTACACACAAATACAGTTACATAGATTATCATACATAACAGCATATGTGTAGAGAACCTAGGATAACCCAAAAAAGTCAGAGTGACTTATTTCCATTGCCTTCACTCAGAGCGTCATTTCTTCTAAAAATGGTGTTACATGAGAATGGGAGTCTTCTTCTTTCTTTATTCTACCATATCAATGTAGAGACAATGTAACTTGTACACAAACCGGACGTGTACACTTCGTTTAGAAAACTTACGTTCGCCTGGTTTGTTTACATAACTATTCGCCTGCCTGCCTGCCTCTGCCGGGAAAAAAAGGATGTTCCACTTTACGGCGATTTCCGTTTTATGGCGGTACCCTGGAACCTAACCTGCCGTATAAGTGGGGCCCTACTGTATTTTTAGCACGCTATTTACATCCCCTTTATTAATTCCTGTTTTCCATTTATACACCTCAATCGTATCCCCCCTAATTCTACGCCTTTCTAGAGAGTGCAGGTTCAGGGCCCTCAGTCTATCCTCATAGGGAAGATTTCTGATACATGGGATCAACTTTGTCATCGTCCTTTGTACGTTTTACAGTGCATTTATATCCATTCTGTAATACGGTGACCAAAACTGAGCAGCATAATCTATATGAGGCCTAACCAGACATATATAGAGTTGAAGAACAACCTGAGGACTTCTATTATTTATACTTCTTGCTATCAAGCCAAGGATTCTGTTAGGTTTATTGCGAACACTAATGCACTATTGTCTTGGTTTTAGATTACTATTAACCAGAACTCCTAAATCCTTTTCGCAATCCATAATATTAAGATCTACATTATTTAGTTTATATGTGGCATGGTTATTTTCCAGTCCAACATTTAGAACTTTGCATTTGTCTATAAACTGCATCTGCCACTTCTCTGACCACTGCATCAGTCTATTCATATCATCTTGGAGTGCTCTAATGTCCTCATTAGAATGAATTGGACGGCCTATTTTGGTGACATCAGCAAATTTGCTTATGTCGCTATTTATTCCCTTCGTCTATGTCGTTTATGAAGATTGTCAACAATAAGGGGCCCAGCACTGACCCCTGTGGAACACCGCTTGTGACGTGCCCCCATTCCAATATCTCCCCATTTATGCAACTCTCTGCTGCCTATTTATCAACCATGCCTCAACCCAGGAAAAAATTTCTCCTCCTATTCCATGTGCCTTAAGTTTCCTCAATAGCCTCTGATGTGGAACTCTATCAAAAGCCTTACTGAAGTCCATATACACAATATTATATTTAATACCATTATCTACCTCCTCAAATACCTTAGTGAAGAAAGTTAGTATATTCTTAAGACAGGAATGCCCCTTTGTAAAACCGTGCTGAGATTCATTAATCAATTTATGCCTTTCGATATGACTATGAATTGCTTCAGCAATTATTGATTCCATAAATTTTCCTACTATGGAGGTAAGGCTTATTGGTCTATAGTTCGAAGCTAAGGACCTGTCACCTGCCTTGTAAATAGGTATTACATTTGCCATTTTCCACTTGTCAGGCACTATGCAAGTTTGTAGTAAAATATTGAAAAAATTAGCCAAAGGCATGCTAAGTTCCTCTTTACATTCCTTTAATACCCTTGCAAACAGTTCATCAGGGCCTGGGGATTTGTTAGCTTTTAACTTCTCTAATTATCTGAGAACCATGTCACTAGTTACCGCAATCGTGCATAGTTTATTATCGTCCTGTTCTACATAATCTATTATATCTGGAATTTTGCTAATATCTTTCTGAGTAAAAACTGAGAGGAAGTAAGAATTGAAAATTTCACACATTTCCTTATCACTGTCAGTGATCTAACCTGAGTTACTCTTAAGTGGGCCTATCTTGTCCCTAATCTTACTTCTGTATACCTGAAAGAACCCTTTTGGGTTAGTCTTTGAATCCCTTGTAACCTAAGCCTCATATTCTCTTTTTGCTTTTCTTATTCCTTGTTTTATTTCTCTCTTTAACCGAATATATTGATTTCTTAACTGCCCCTCCCCTCTTTTGATATGCCTATATATGCCTCTCTTTTGACCAATGAGATGTTTTAATCTATTGTTTATCCATCTGGGATCATTTTTGTTAGATCTAATTTCCCTACTTGAATCAAAAGTTGTCTGGGCAGCTAGAACTATGCTCTGAAAAATGTCATATTGGCAACCAAGATCACCTACCTGACCCAGTCAGGACATCCCAATTTAGCCCATCCAGGTAATTTTTCAGTCCCATGAAATCAGCGAAGCGAAAGTCTGGTTAAGAGATTTGATTGCAGTTATTCGGTTAACTCCATGATATATTGAAACTAAGTACAGTGGAACCTCAAATATCGAACTTTCTTCGATCCAGAAGGCTGTTCGAGTGCCACTACCGAACGAATTTATTCCCATCAGGAATAATGTAAATTAGACTAGTCCATTTAAGACCCTCAAAAATACACTTATAAAAGCACTTACAAAAATACACTTACATAATTGGTCGAGTTGGGAGCAGTTCGATTTTTGAGGTTCCATTGTAATATGTGATTACTTTCCCCAAGCTCATCATTAATCTCAAGATTATTAACTAGTGATTCTTTGTTGGCAAGTACCAAGTCAAGTAGATTGTTTCCTCTAGTTGGTTCTGTCACAAACTGTTTTAAAAAGCAATCCTGAACCGTATCAAGAAAGTCACTAGACTCAAGATTTCCTGTCACACTGTTCCAATCAATTTGTCTAAAGTTAAAATCTCCCATTCACACATTTTCATATCTAGATGCCTTATGAATTTCATCCCATAGCAGCTTACTGAACTCTCTATCAAGGTTTGGGGGCCTATAAATCACACCCAAAATTAACTTTTCACGACCCTTGAGAAACTGTAGCCAAACAGATTCTGTGTCTGTTGTTTCTCATCTTATATCTTGTCTAACATAGCAATTTAAATTATCTCTGACATACATCGCCACTCCACCACCCTTCCTATTGGCCTTATCAGTATGGAATAGTTTATAACCCTGTATATTGCATTCAGAGGGCATTTCTATATCTTGCAAGTTGAACCAGGTCTCTGTTACAGCAATTATATCTATATTACCTGCACTTGCAAGTAATCTTAGCTCATCTACCTTATTTCTTAGACTCCTACTATTTGTATAGTAAGCCTTAAGGGAGCTAATCACTCGTTGCCCTCTACTATCTCTCTGTTTGTTGTTCAACTGATTTATCTTTACTAGCAGCTTTATTTTGAATATTGTCTTTTAAACATATCTCTGAGGTATCCTTGTTATACCTGCCATTTTCAACCCTAGTACTGCAGTCTGATTGTTTCCCACAGACACCCATACCTCTATAATCTATCAGTTTAAAGTCCTAGACAAGTCATCAACGACCCCATCAATCAAATTGGCTAATGTAACCACTCCAGCCCCAGAGAGATGAACCCCATCCCTTGCATACATATCATGCTTGCCATAGAATCTGTTACAGTTATCAATGAATGGGATTGCAAGTTCCTTACAATACCTGTCTAGCCAGCAATTTATACCAATTGCCCTAGACATCCATTCATTGCCCACTCCCCTTCTAGGCAAGATGCTACATATGATTGGGATCCCTCCCTTAGACCTGACTACATCTATGGCTGACCTGTACTTATCCAGGAGCTCCTGTCTCCTGCCATTCCCAATGTCATTTCCACTAGGACTAAGACAGATAATGTGCTTGTTCCCATTGCCTGACATAATATCCAATCTGCTGATTATGTCACCAACACCAGCTCCTGGGGGAGACACCCTCTGTCTGACCTTTCTATCTCTGTTACAAAAAGCACAATCCATATATCTTACCTTGTATGTTGGTGCAGTAGTACTTGCAATTAGGCCATCACTGGAGCTTAGATCGGCCCCATACATTGTTTGTTCATTTGTTACTGCGTTCTGCAACCAGCTTTCCACTATTACACCATGATCACACTCTGTTCTTTACTTCATTCACTTTTTTATTTAATTATTTTACATACCTTCCCAAATTTGTCCACCCACCTTTGTAACTTGTCTTCAGATTGAAATCTCCTACAAGAGCTGTGTCATCAGCAAAGAGCACCTGTGAGAACTACTGCATACAAACAAACATACACATACAGTCTCTCCTCACTTAATGACGGAGTTCCGTTCCTGAGACCAAATCGTTAAATGAATTCGTCGCTAAGTGAGGAGCATATTATATTGATAGAGAGTTTGTCAACCATCTTTGATATTGTTTTAATGTCACCTTTGCACCTTTATAACACTTCTGGTATATTTTTAAATGTTTATACAGTAGTGTACTATATAGTGAAATAAACAGAATAGAGGAAATCGGCTCTAATATATTATTTAGGTATGAATACTGATTAGAGCCCCCATCATAAGTCCGAGGCATCAGTAAATGAGTATGTCGCTAAGTGAGGAGAAACTGTATACTCTACAGTACATGGGTGACAAAAAGTATTACTATGGAGTGCATGGGAAAGGAACATCAAAACATTAAACATAATACTGAATGTGCTCACCTCATTCCTTCCATTTGGCCAACAATTTGCTGTACCTCCTCATGTTCATGAAATTTACGAACCATGTAACACGCTTTACGCAATTCATTGGCATATCGGTCTTCATGGCTTAAGTATTCTGGGCGAACTGGATCGAGGAATTCTGGATCCGAAAGGAAGAGTTCCTCTGAAAAGCATTTAAGATAGTGATCGTGAATTCCAATAATCAAATGTTGTACTGTTCATTTAACTACACCTACCATCCGACTTACGACCTGCTCAACATACGTCCATTCGACTTACGACCGTTCATCTGGCAGCTGGGCTGGGCCGGTTGATGCACACCGCTGTACAATATTTGACGATACTTGCGGCGGCAATGCGTCATGCAGGCAGCATCAGTTTGAGTTACCCTGCCCTATCAGCAGCATCATACTGTATTAACTGTACTAACTGGACAGTAAATTTCACCATGGCCCCTAAGATGAAGTCTGAATCTTGCACTGGAGATTGTGGCAAGAAAGGCTCTTACTCTCAAACTCTATTTGTTTTCACTGCTGCACATAAACCTGTCTGTATCTGTCTGCCTGTATATCTGTGTCTGTCTGTATCTCTGTGTGTCTGTTTATCTGTCTGTCTACCTGTGTGTCTGTCTACCTGTGTCTTTTTACCTGTGTGTCTCTGTCTACCTGTGTGTGTCTTTCTGTCTACCTGTGTGTCTTTCTGTTTACCTGTGTGTCTGTCTTTCTGTCTGCTTGTCTGTCTCAGAGCCACTCATTAAGAGTGTAATTGGTCTTGAAGATGTCATATTAATAATGATAATAATAATAATCACTGAGGCACATAAAATGTGTATAAAATGTTAATATAGACATTTTGCTTAATCCATCTATGATTTTTATTTTCAAAATTATATAATAAACATGCTACATAACATATAAACATATAAATTAACAAATATGAGATGTTTTTCTGGTCGGCTTAACAGAGTGAACAAAAACCATTCGTGTCCGGGCTGACAACAACAACAATTGTTTACATAACTCACGAACCTTCTATAATCATTCTCTCTCTCGTTTATTCATTAAATCTTGTTTACTCACCTCTCATTCTACATTAAGACTACAGATATTTTAAGGTAAGTAATGAGTGGACACGATTATTATATTATAGTTTAATGATAATATTATTAATATTAGTACGTGTGTATTATTGTAATAATAATAATTATTAATATTATTATTAATTTAGGGCACTGGAGCACATTTCCACTTCCAGTCAGCCAACCACCCACCCACCCGGCCACCCACCCAGATTCGTATTACACATGTTCAAGAGTTGTTTCTCTTTACTTAGGGTATAGGTTATACTACAATCTGGCAGGATGACACTACCAGTGGTATTCTCCCATTCCACTGTGTCGAAAATACAGAAAGATAACAGTAACATGTAATACTGTATGCGTTGTAAAATTTACCAAATAGTTCACTACCATGTATACAATATATACAGTACATAAATAATTAAAATATAACAATAGAAGTAAATTATGGTAAAAAGAATGAAATAATGATTGTACATTACATTACAGTAGTATGTAGGTAGTTTATATAGGAAAGGTTTGACATGATGCTCTACCCAGTATGTCGGCAATTTTCAAAGGTTCAACTTGCGTCCATTTTGACTTATGACCAGTTGGTCGGAACCAAGCTTGGTCTTAAGTCGGATGGTACCTGTACCTCTCTTTTTGTACATTTAAGAAATCCTACTAAATAATCTACGTCAAGTTCTTAAGAAGTTTTTAAGCATTAGGATCAGTTTGCCCAAAATGCATTGCATAATAGTGGCTTTCTTTTGTTCCTAATATTTTATTACATGTACACCACATTATCTGTATACTGCATAAAAGAAATACCATTTGGATTTGAACTTGAATATTGAATATACAGTGGACCCTCGAGTTTCGCAAGGTTCGCACTTCATAAATTTTGACTTTCAACAACTTTTTTCGTCAAAATATAGGCTCGCGGTTCATAATTTGGCTTGCCATTCGTCGCTCGTCCGGAATGCGTATGAGTGGCCTCTCAGCGTACGCACCACACAAAGGCACCCCACACACCACTACCAGCCAGTGTGGCACTGTTTATTGGCGAGTGAACATCACTCTACGCGTCCATACGATACATTTCGTAATATTCCATTTTTCTGTGTGCTTGCAACTTCTCAATAAGCCACCATGGGCCAAAAGAAAGCCTGTAGTGCCAGCCCTTTGGTAAAGAATGTGAGAAACACGATAGAATTCAAGAAAGAAATCATTGCAAAATATGAAAGTTGCGTGCGTGTGGCCCATCTTGCCAGGATGTATGGGAAGCCCCATACAACCATCGCTTCCATTGTGGCGAAGAAAAAGGAAATCAAGGAAGCTGATGTTATGAAAGGGTGTAGATATGCTCACAAAAAAGAGAACGCGAATACTCGAAGATGTTGAGAATGTGTTGTTAGTGTGGATCAACCAAAAACAGTTAGCAAGCGGTACTAGAAAATCTCATGCATCAGCATGTTAGGGACACTACCAGAGAGAGGGGAGAGGTTGAACCAGCAAGACTGGACCTAATATTCACCTTGAGTAGTGCAGATACTGAGGACATCACATATGAAATGTCCCTTGGAGCTAGTGATCACACAGTTCTAAGTTCTGAATACATAGTAGAGTTACAAGTGGAAAGGGAGGCAGGAAGGGCAGGACAAATGAAGCCAAAGTACAAGCGAGGGGACTACACAGGCATGAGGAACTTCCTGCATGAGGTTCAGTGGAACAGAGAACTGGCAGGGAAATCAGTAAATGAGATGATGGAATATGTGATAACAATATGCTGGGAAGCAGAGGACAGGTTTGTACCCAAGGGCAACAGACATAATGAGAAAGTCAGGATGAGCCCTTGGTTCACCCAAAGGTATAGAGAGGCTAAAACCAAGTGCACTAGAAAATGGAAGAAGTATAGAAGGCAAAGAACCCATGACAATAAGGAGAGTAGTCAAAAATAAAGAAATGAATATGCACAGGTAAGGAGGGAGGCCCAACAACACTAAGAAAATGACATGCAGTGAAAGCCATGTCTGACCCAAAGCTGTTGTACAGTCACATCAGGAAGAAAACAACAAAGACCAGGTAATCAGGCTGAGAAAGGAAGGAGGGAAGTTCACAAGAAACGACATTGAAATGTATCGCAACAACTTAGACCTATTCTCTTTGCTGACAACACAACTTTTGCCAACTCCCACCCAAATCCAGCTTCACTCAACAACATTGTTAATGAAGAGCTCTTAAAAATATCAACCTGGATGACTACCAATAAACTTACACCTAACACTGACAAAACCTCCTACATTATGTTTGGGAGCTGAGCAAGTAATGTCCAACTAAACATCATGATTATCAATACTCTTATTGCTAAACATAATGAGGGAAAATTCTGGGTCTGCACCTTGACAGCAACTAGAAATTCAACATCCAAATCCATCATATAACAAAAAAAGTGTCCAAAACAGGTGACATCCTCTCAAAGATACTTTATTATGTACCACAAACAGCACTATTTACATTATAGCATTCAATGATCTACCCCTACCTCACCTATGCTATTTGTGCCTGGGTATCCATAACAGCAAATCACCTCAAGAAAATAATAACTCAACAAAAAGCTGCAGTACAAATGATCACACAGTCCACTGCTAGACAAACCCCTCCCCCTCAACTCTTCAAAGATTTAAATCTACCTACTAAACAGAACATTTACTCTTACTACTGTGCATCCTATATATTCAAAACAATAAATTCTAATAATAATAATAATAATAATAATAATAATAATAATAATAATAATACAGTCGACCCTCGCATACCGTTGGCATCACATAACGTTAAATCCGCATACCGATACATTTTATCACTAAAATTTTGCCTCGCATACCGCTAAAAAACTCGCTCAACGCTATTCGTCCAAGACGCTTCTAATGTGCGGCCTGAGCCAGCTTCACATGTTCCGCCGGTGGCATTGTTTACAAGCCAGCCTCTGCGGTAACATCCCAGCATACAATCGGAACATTTCGTATTATTACAGCGTTTTTGGTGATTTCATCTGCAAAAAAGTGACCATGGGCCCCAAGAAAGCCTCTAGTGCTAACCCAGTGGTAAAAAGGGTGAGAAATACTATCATACCACAGTCAGCTGCTGCTGCACCACGGTCAGCTGTTGCTGGATCAGTCAGCTGTTGCTGGATCAGTCAGCTGTTGCTGGATCAGTCAGCTGTTGCTGGACCAGTCAGCTGTTGCTGGATCAGTCAGCTGCTGCTGCACCACAGTCAGCTGCTGTTGCACCACAGTCAGCTGCTGTTGCACCATCAGCTGTTTCTGAACATGACTCGTCCCGAACCTGTCCGTCCAGCCTGAGCGCCTGCCTTGCCGTTATTGTTTACAAGCCAGAGTGGCCGGTTGCATGCATACATTCGATACATTTTGTATTATTCCATTATTTATAGTGCTTGTAACTGCTAAATAAGCCACCATGGGCCCAAAGAAAGCTTCTAGTGCCAACCCTGTGGTAAAATGAGTGATAAATACTATCGTACCACAGTCAGCTGCTGCTGCACCACGGTCAGCTGATAAATTGGACCAGTCAGCTGTTGCTGCACCACAGCTGCTGCTGCACCACAGCTGCTGCTGCACCACAGCTGCAGCTGCACCATGGTCAGCTGTTGCTGCACCACAGCTGCTGCTGCACCACAGTGTTGTTGCTGCACCACCATCAGCTGTATTACTCGAAGATGTGGAGAGTGTGTTGTTGGTGTGGCTTAACGTGAAACAATTACCGAGAAACGATTAACCCCGGAAGGTTAGCCACACAAGATAACCCAAGAAAGTCAGTGCATCATCGAGGACTCTCTAACTTATTTCCACTGGGGTCCTTAATCTTGTCTCCCAGGATGCAACCCACACCAGTCAACTAACACCCAGTGAAAGGGAAAAACCCCGGGAACTAGTGTCTTTTGGGTGAATTTTTAAAGCCAGCAAAGGTTGGTTGAGAGATTTAAAAATCGGGGGGCATACACATGTAAAGGCCGTTCTAAGAAAATGCCAACCAGGACCACTATCAGGAGGAAAAGACACCCCCAGAACACGTCTCATCAGTCATTGCTGATCTTCAAAAAAAGGAAATGTCATTTATTCTTCTTTTAGTAAGTATACAGCACAATAATACTGTGCGTACTACTCTACTATTGTGCTGTTCCTTTCTTTGTGTGTAGGAAAAGTATATTTATGGGAAAAATTTTTTTCTATTTTGGGTGTCTTACAGGATTAATTTGTTTTCCAATTTTTTATGGGGAAAAATTCTTCCCATAAACGATAATTTCGCTAACAATGACTCTCTAAGGGATTAAATCTTTAGCGGGGGTCCACGTAATAATAAAAAAAAATAATATCTTTTACTACAAGTATATTTAAAAGGTATACGGGCCAAACTGACATAAATGACATACTACACTATATAGAAAGCCCTTTTTATGCGAGAATTTTCAGCAAATTGGGGGAAATTTTGCCCCCAGGCTTAAAAAAATTTAAAAGTAATAAAAAAATTAAACAAACCCCCCAAAATACTTCTTCTCTTATGCCAAATTTAAAAAAAAAACAACATCCATTTGAGCTCTTGCTTAGACGAGATGGGACCCACATAGTGATAGCAAGGAAAGAGTAAATACTAAAAAGTCCCAATATGACCGTGCAGCAACCGTTAACCAACTAAGGGGGTGACAGTCAAAAAATTTAATTTTTTTTTATGACCCTGACTCAAAAATCTGGTCATTTCAAAACTCTTTGAATTATCCTAACACCAGAAATTCAAAAAGGAATTAATGACAGGCCATCCCTTTGGGCCCCGGGCCCCCAGACCCGTGGAACTAAATTTCATCAATGCGTAACTGCAAGAAGCCCCTTTTCGTGCCTTCAACATTCTATGAAGAGGGAGCATGGACAGAAGTTATACCACAGTCACAAAAACAACAGACATTGCCCCACTCCACAATGGGGCAGTAAAGCACTGCAAAAAAATAAAACCCGTAGCTCAAAACATCCCATTCAAAAAAATCTTTGAAAGGGTTTAAGAAGCAAGATTCCCAAACCACCTAAACCTTTTAAATTTACAAAACTCGGGACAACATGGGTTAAGAACGGGGTTGCTCCGCCTGTCCCAGCTACTGGACCACTATGAAAAGGTCCTGATGTTTTAAAGGATAAAAAAAAACCGATGTATTAAAACAGTTTAAAATTTTACAAGCGTAAAAACACTGTTTTTTTTTCGCACAAAAAAAATCAACTACCTCATTTTGTATTTTACAGTAACAAAGTCCCCTTAAATTGATTTTTTTATTTACTTTTTTTTTCACTTAAACATTAGTAAAATTGATATTTTTCCTGCCAATTACTACCTAATTTTTTTAAAATACATAAATTGATATTAAATTACAAAAATTAATTTTTTATCATTTTAAAAAAAATTTCAATTACTCTTAACTTTTTTGGGGACTTTTAATAACCAACTTTTTAAAAATTACTTTACCTTTTTTAAATACCACTTTTACTTCTTAGAGTACTCTTAATTATTTTGTTGCCAAATAACCTCAAGTTAAAATACCAGGCAAATTGAATGAAATAAACATTACTTTTTTTAAATTTTTTTGTAATCTTATTTCTTACTAAAATTTTTATTAAAAACCCAAATTTCTACCCTCAAATTTTACTTTTGTACATTAAAAAATTATTTTTTTTCTTCCCATAACATTTTTGTGCCAAATTTTTTAATTTGTATATTCAACCCCCAAACCCTTTATATTTTCCTTTGTACCGTGTACCTGGGGGACCTGTCTACCATCTTACTTTTATTTATAACCAAAAAATTACCCTTGTTTTTTTTTTTATATTATTCTTTTGGTACTTAATTGTGAATTTTTTTTTGTCAATTTAAAATTTGTTAAATCTTGACTTGTCAACAAAACCCATAAAAGACTCAAGGGAATTGCAAGTACCATTTCAAAGTATTTTTTATTTTAAAAATTTTTATTATAATTCCTACCCTCTGTCCCTTTAAAATTGGTTTTTCCATTACTTAATTTTTTCCCTTTTATATTTTCCTTTTTTTTAGCTTTATATAACTACCCTATTTATATATTCAAATTTTAAAATAAACAAGGGCAATTCTCAGGTGCTAAAGTGAATATTCCAATTTGCCATTAATTTCCAAAACTCATTTATTTGATTTCCACCCTTTTTTGTTCACCACAACCTATATTTGTCCCTTTTATATTATAATTTTATACTATAATTCTAACTTTAAAAAAAATTACCTTTAAGTACTACCTACTATATATTCCCAGCGCCATTAAATTTGATCATCACTTTATTTATTTTCCCTTTTTTATTGTTTCCCTTTATTTTAGCTTAAAAAAAAAAAAAACCCTTTGCTCAATTTTTTAACATTTGTTAAATAATTCAGGTCTTTTTTTAGCTTAAGACTATTTACTTTTTTTTTTAAATTTAAATTTTAACTATAGATTCACTCAAATCTTTAATTACAAGCATTTACCTTATACCAACCTTTTTTTTAATTACTTAATGAATCAAACGTTACTGTAAATTTCTACACTGCAGAAAAAACAAAGGCACTTTTCGTGCCAACAACAAAATAACTATCTTAAATACAATTCGTCTTAAGCACATTACTGACCTCATGCATTTCAAATTCCTTACAGCCCAAATTTCCTCATTACAAATGAAACCTGGCTAAAACCGATAGTAAATGTCTAGCCATTCCTGGGTTTCAACGCCCTTTCACCAAATTAGGCCAGCCAACAAGGGGGGGGCACAGCCAATACACTCGACCAACAGAATGTATCACTAAACTTGCACAAGGGATGAAAAATGGGAATATATATAGCAAATTCAAATCCAAAAACCTACAAAAACCTCTCCATTTATAAACACTACGAGTTCCACAGTCAAACATTAGCCAATTTTGTCAAAAAACCCAGGAAATATGATAACTGATGCACCCCTGAACAAAGATCACTTTCTACCCAGGGGGGCTTCAATAAAATCTCCGCAAACCAGGACCCCCACGTTACTGAATTCACAAAAAAACAATGAGTAACTGTATGTTACTGCCAACATAAAAAAACCACAAGAGTTTAAAAACTAATGTTTCCCCCACGACCAATCGGACCAACACCAATCCCCTTTAAAAAAACAGGATAATTACGATAATCCCCCAACCCTACCCTACTTTCCCATAACAAAATCTGGAAAAAAACCCAAAACTACTAAAGTCACCTTCAGACTTTACAATGAGGCACCATTAAAACTTCACAAAAATAGCAAACATTGATTGGCACACTGAGCAGAAATTTACAGAATTACGAATTTTAAAAAATATTTTTTTAAAAAAGACCCCAAAACCTCTAAACAAACACTGCCCCCAAAAAAACTAAACAATGACAGCAAGGGTGAACTCCCTGGCTAACACCCCCATTCTCAAATCCATAAATACAAAACACCAATAGAAAAAAAAGTACAGAAGGGGGCACATAACCAGAGACCAAACAAAACTTATCGTCAAACCAACCCCCTGATAAGAAGGGGAAAAAAATTGTTTATGAAACAGTTTTTCCAACTTACGAGGGGATTAAAAAAAGACCCGGAAAACCCATCGAAATTGGGAACAAAAAAAGATTATCACGAATAGCGAAATAAAATTAGCAAAATCAGATGAACCCCAACTCCCACCAACAGAAACAGCAAACGGACTCAATGATTTCTTCTCCACTATAGGACAAAACCTTGCCAATAAAATCCCAAGGTCAGATACCCCACCAAATGACTACCTCACCGGCAACTACCCGAACACACTGTTCCTAGCTCCGACTAACCCATACGAAGTCTCCCTTATTATCAACCCACTAAAAAACAAGGCAGGAGATTTAAATACCTTACCACCCTTTATATACAAAAAAGTGTCACAAGTGCTATCACCAATCATTGCAACACTCTTTAACAAATCCATTGAATCTTCCACCTTCCCTACAGTACTCAAAATAGCAAGGGTCACCCCGATCCACAAAGGAGGAGACCAAACAGAGTTGAATAACTATAGGCCAATATGCAACTTACACCCTCTCTCAAAATCTTCGAAAATTAATTCATAAACGAATCTACTCCTACCTTATCTCCCAAAACATACTCAACCCCTGCCAATTTGGATTCAAGCCTAATAAAAATACTAATGATGCTATTATACACATGCTAGAACATATATACACTGCAATAGAGAAAAAAAGTCCCACTGGGGATCTTCATTGACTTACGTAAAGCTTTTGATACAGTTGACCATGACTTGCTCCACGTAAAATTGTCACACTATGGTATAAGAGGGCACTCCCTCAACTACCTCAAGTCATACCTCAGCAACAGAAGCCAATATGTGTACGCAAATGGGGCAAACTCTTCTGCGCAACCAATTACAGTTGGTGTCCCACAGGGAATTGTCCTTGGCCCTCTTCTCTTTCTCCTATACATAAATGACCTTCCAAATGCATCGCAATTACTCAAACCCACACTATTTGCAGATGACACTACAAAACGTCTTCTCTCACCCGAGCCCAGTCACGCTAGCCAATACTGTAAATACCAAATTACAGAAAATATCTACCTGGATGAGGACTAACAAACTTACACTAAACATTGACAAAACCTACTTCATTCAGTTTGGTAACAGAGCTACAGATGTCCCTCTTAACATAATGATAAACGGATCACCTATCACAAAGCTAACAGAGGGAAAATTCTTAGGTATCCACCTTGATAATAGACTCAAATTTCATACACATATACAACAAATTTCTAAGAAAATTTCCAAGACTGTAGGCATACTATCGAAGATACGGTACTATGTTCCACAGTCAGCCCTCCTGGCCCTATATCACTCTCTTATTTACCCCTATCTCACCTATGGAATTTGTGCATGGGGCTCAACAACAATTAACCATCTCAGACCACTAATTACCCAACAAAAGGCTGCAGTTAGAATGATAACAAATTCTCACTACAGGCAGCACACTCCAAATATTCAATTACAAATAAACCTACTCACCATACAAAACATCCATACTTATTACTGCACCTATTACATACATAGAACACTTAACTCTGATATTAACCCTCCCCTCAAACATCTCCTTGCCAACCTCAACAGAACACATGACCATAACACAAGGCACAGATCACTCTTTGATGTTCCTCGTGTCCATCTCACACTATGCAAAAACTCAATGCACATAAAAGGCCCTAAAATCTGGAATTCATTACCTGTAAATATAAAAGAAACACTACCTGTTTATAAATTCAAGTCTCTTCTCAAAGATCACTTACTCACTAATGCCGGAAAAAAAATCCCCCCCCAGTACCAACAATACCACCAGTCCGATAACATTCTTCTTGGCAAATATACAGGGTCTAAAGCCAGCAACAAACAACAAAATACCTTTCATCCGTGGACTGCTTGCAGAGGCAAAGGCAATGTTCGCGGCTTTCACTGAGACCCACATAAAGGATCACTTGGACAACGAAATATGGATCGCAGGTTACAACCTATACAGATGTGACAGAGTAAAAGGCAAAAGGAGGGGGTTGGCCTGTACATTGCAGAGTCACTTGTTTGCACAGAACTGCTAAATGCCTCAAATGATGTAGTGGAAGTTTTAGCAGTAAAGGTCGAGAACCAAAACCTAGTCATTGTGGTAGTCTACAAGCCTCCGATGCAACATCCCAGCA
Source organism: Cherax quadricarinatus (assembly GCF_026875155.1). Taxonomy (NCBI): domain Eukaryota; kingdom Metazoa; phylum Arthropoda; class Malacostraca; order Decapoda; family Parastacidae; genus Cherax; species Cherax quadricarinatus. Next base: position 6,647 of record NW_026510602.1, on the reverse strand, counting down.
ATTCCAGGAACAGCTGTTAAAAATTGACCACTGTCTGGAAATCTTCCAGCTCCTGCACCCAATATCTTGCTCCTGGGGGATTTCAACTTAAGGCACCTAAAATGGAGGAATATAGCAAATAATATTGTTGCAGTAATAACACCAGGAGGCAGCTCTGATGAAAAATCACACTCACGCGAGCTTTTTAAATCTCTCACAAAAATTTAATTTAAACCAGCAAATAATAGAGCCTACTAGACTGGAGAATACACTAGACCTCATCTTCACTAACAATGATGATCTGATAAGAAATGTCACCATATCAAAAACAATATACTCAGATCACAACATAATTGAGGTTCAGTCATGTATGCGCGGAGCCCCAGACCGACATAATGAGATTAGTCACGAGGGAGCATTCACCAAATTCAACTTCAATAACAAAAACATAAAGTGGGACCAAGTAAACCAAGTCCTAACCGATATAAGCTGGGAAGATATACTAAGCAACACAGACCCCAACTTATGCCTAGAACAGATTAACTCGGTGGCACTCGATGTATGCACAAGGCTTATTCCTCTAAGAAAAAGGAGGAGTAGATGTAAAATAGAAAGAGACAGGCGCTCCCTTTACAGGCGACGGAAAAGAATAACGAGCGGCTAAAAGGTCAATATATCTGAAATGCGTAAGGAGACACTGGTCAGAGAACTAGCAAGCATCGAACTTAAGCTAAAAGAATCCTTTAGGAGTCAGGAATCGCGGGAAGAACTAAAAGCCATAAATGAAATCGAAAGAAACCCAAAGTATTTCTTCTCCTATGCCAAATCAAAATCGAGAACAACGTCCAGTATTGGGCCCCTACTTAAACAAGATGGGTCCTACACAGATGACAGCAAGGAAATGAGTGAGCTACTCAAGTCCCAGTATGACTCAGTTTTTAGCAATCCGCTAACCAGACTGAGAGTCGAAGATCAAAATTAATTTTTTATGAGAGAGCCACAAAATTTTATTAACACAAGCCTATCTGATGTTATCCTGACGCCAAATGACTTCGAACAGGCGATAAAATGACATGCCCATGCACTCTGCCCCAGGGCCAGACTCATGGAACTCTGTGTTCATCAAGAACTGCAAGAAGCCCCTATCACGAGCCTTTTCCATCCTATGGAGAGGGAGCATGGACACGGGGGTCGTCCCACAGTTACTAAAAACAACAGACATAGCCCCACTCCACAAAGGGGGCAGTAAAGCAACAGCAAAGAACTACAGACCAATAGCACTAACATCCCATATCATAAAAATCTTTGAAAGGGTTCTAAGAAGCAAGATCACCACCCATCTAGAAACCCATCAGTTACACAACCCAGGGCAAATGGGTTTAGAACAGGTCACTCCTGTCTGTCTCAACTATTGGATCACTACGACAAGGTCCTAAATACACTAGAAGACAAAAAGAATGCAGATGTAATATATACAGACTTTGCAAAAGCCTTCGACAAGTGTGACCATGGCGTAATAGCGCACAAAATGCGTGCTAAAGGAATAACAGGAAAAGTCGGTCGATGGATCTATAATTTCCTCACTAACAGAACACAGAGAGTAGTCGTCAACAGAGTAAAGTCCGAAGCAGCTACGATGAAAAGCTCTGTTCCACAAGGCACAGTACTCGCTCCCATCTTTTTTCCTCATCCTCATATCCGACATAGACAAGGATGTCAGCCACAGCACCGTGTCTTCCTTTGCAGATGACACCCGAATCTGCATGACAGTGTCTTCCATTGCAGACACTGCAAAGCTCCAGGCGGACATCAACCTAATCTTTCAGTGGGCTGCAGAAAACAATATGAAGTTCAACGATGAGAAATTTCAATTACTCAGATATGGTAAACATGAGGAAATTAAATCTTCATCAGAGTACAAAACAAATTCTGGCCACAAAATAGAGCGAAACACCAACGTCAAAGACCTGGGAGTGATCATGTCGGAGGATCTCACCTTCAAGGACCATAACATTGTATCAATCGCATCTGCTAGAAAAATGACAGGATGGATAATGAGAACCTTCAAAACTAGGGAGGCCAAGCCCATGATGACACTCTTCAGGTCACTTGTTCTATCTAGGCTGGAATATTGCTGCACACTAACAGCACCTTTCAAGGCAGGTGAAATTGCCGACCTAGAAAATGTACAGAGAACTTTCACGGCGCACATAACGGAGATAAAACACCTCAATTATTGGGAGCGCTTGAGGTTCCTAAATCTGTATTCCCTGGAATGCAGGAGGGAGAGATACATGATTATATACACCTGGAAAATCCTAGAGGGACTAGTACCGAACTTGCACACGAAAATCACTCACTACGAAAGCAAAAGACTTGGCAGACGATGCACCATCCCCCCAATGAAAAGCAGGGGTGTCACTAGCACGTTAAGAGACCATACAATAAGTGTCAGGGGCCCGAGACTGTTCAACTGCCTCCCAGCACACATAAGGGGGATTACCAACAGACCCCTGGCAGTCTTCAAGCTGGCACTGGACAAGCACCTAAAGTCAGTTCCTGATCAGCCGGGCTGTGGCTCGTACGTTGGTTTGCGTGCAGCCAGCAGCAACAGCCTGGTTGATCAGGCTCTGATCCACCAGGAGGCCTGGTCACAGACCAGGCCGCGGGGGCGTTGATCCCCGGAACTCTCTCCAGGTAAACTCCAGGTAAACTCACCCAAAACCAAATAAATACTGAATAACTGAACCTTATAAATTGTATATCTTAAATGTTTCTCACAATTATATCACATAAATGTTAAACCTAAAACCGAATCTAACTTTATTATTTTTTAAATACACTACCTAACAGAATACTTCATACGACTGAATGTACAACAATGCATGCAACCATATGACCTGTCTTTGTAATACTCACTTGTGCTTTATAGTAATCTGTTTACATTAATGTTTTATCACTGATTTCATCATTGCTTAGTTAATCTTAAGTTAATTTTAAGCCAGCCTGTAATGCTATGCATAGTATAAGTGGCTTTGGCATGCTGCTCTTATCTGTATTTTTTTGTACCTCTGCTTGTGTGCTCAAATTGTTAATAAATAAATAAATAAATAAATAAATGGATCTATAACTTCCTGACAAACAGAACACAAAGTTTGAGGTGGATACAGAGTAAAACTCTGTTCTACAAGGCAAAGTACTGGCTCCCATCCTGTTCCTCATCCTCATATCTGACATAGAGATGCAAATCAGAGCTCCATGTCTTCCTTTGCAGATGACACCCGAATTGCCATGACTGTGTCCTCCATTGAAGACACTGCAAGACTCTAAGAGGACATCAAACAACTCTTTAAATGGGCCACAGAACACAATATGAAGTTCAATGAAGAGAAGTTTCAACTACTCAGATATGGAAAACTTGATAAAATTAAAACTGTATTTATTTATTTATTTATTTAATTAATAATTTGAACATACATACAGAGGTACAAAAAAATACAGGTAAGAGCAGCATGCCAAAGCCACTTGTATGCATAGCATTACGGGCAGGCTTAAAATTAACTTAAGATTAACTAAGCAATGATGTAATCAGTGATAAAACATTATTGTAAACAGATAACAATAAAGCACAAATGAGTATTACAAAGACAGGTCATATGGTTGCATGCATTGTTGTACATTCAGTAGAATGGAGTATTCTGTTAGGGAGAGTATTTAAAAAATAACAAAGTTAGATTGGGTCTTAGGTTTAACATTAATGTGATATAATTGTGAGAAACATTTAAGATGTACAATTTATAAGGTTCAGTTTTTCAGTATTTATTTGGTTTTGGGTGAGTAAGTGATCTTTGAGAGGAGACTTGAATTTATAAATAGGTAGTGTTTCTTTTATATTTACAGGTAATGAATTCCAGATTTTAGGGCCTTTTATGTGCATTGAGTGTTTGCATAGCGTGAGATGGACACGAGGAACATCAAAGAGTGATCTGTGCCTTGTGTTATGGTCATGTGTTCTGTTGAGGTTGGCAAGATGTTTGAGGGGAGGGTTAATATCAGAGTTAAGTGTTCTATGTATGTAGTAGGTGCAGTAATAAGTATGGATGTTTTGTATGGTGAGTAGGTTTAGTGTTGCCTGTAGTTATCATTCTGACTGCAGCCTTTTGTTGGGTAATTAGTGGTCTGAGATGGTTAATTGTTGTTGAACCCAATGCACAAATTCCATAGGTGAGATAGGGGTAATAAAGAAAGTGATATAGGGCCAGGAGGGCTGACTGTGGAACATAGTACCGTATCTTCGATAGCATGCCTACAGTCTTGGAAATTTTCTTAGAAATTTGTTGTATATGTGTTTGAAATTTGAGTCTATTATCAAGGTGGATTCCTAAGAATTTTCCCTCTGTTAGCTTTGTGATAGGTGATCTGTTTATCATTATGTTAAGAGGGACATCTGTAGCTCTGTTACCAAACTGAATGAAGTAGGTTTTGTCAATGTTTAGTGTAAGTTTATTAGTCCTCATCCAGGTAGATATTTTCTGTAATTCAGTATTTACAGTATTGGCTAGCATGACTGGTATGACGGGTATAAAACAAATTCTAACCACATAATTGAGTTAAAAACTAATGTGAAGAACCTGGAAGTGATAATGGCAGAGGATTTCACCTTCAAGGACCACAACAATGTAATCTACCTTATCTGCTAGGAAAATGATAGGATGGACACTGAGAACCTTCAAAACTAGGGATGCCAAGCCCATGATGATTCCCTTCAAATCACTTGTTCTCTCTAGGCTGGAATACTGCTGTACAGTAATGGCCCCCTTCAATGCAGGCTAAATTGCTGACCTGGAGAATGTATAGAGAACTTTCATGGCACACATAAGTATTGGGAATAGTTAAAGTCCCTTGATTTGCATTCCCTGGAATGCAGGCTAGAAAAATACATGATAATATACACTTGGAAAATCCTAGAGGGATTAGTACCAAACTTGCACACGAAAATCACTCCTTATGAAAGCAAAAGACACAGCAGGAGATGCAACATTCCCCCAATGAAAAGCAAAGGCACCACAAATACCCTGAGGGACAACACAATGAGTCAGGGGCCCAAGACTGTTCAACTGCCTCCCAGCATACATAAGGAGGATCACCAATAGACCCCCGCCTGTCTTCAAGTAGGTGCTGGACAGGCACCTAAGTCAGTACCTGATCAGCCAGTCTGTGGTTCATATGTCAGTTTATGTGCACCTGAAGTAACAGCCTGGTTGATCAGACCCTGATCTACCATGAGGCCTGGTCTCAGACTGGGCCATGGGGGCGTTGACCCCTGGAAACTTCTCCAGGCATACTCCAGGTATCTCCAGGATGCGACCCACACCAGCCGACTAACACCCCAGGAACCCATTTTACTGATGGGTGAACATGGACAGCAGGTGTATTATGGGAAAATGTCGTAATGTTTTCCAACCGCACTGGGGATCAATCCTGAACATTGGTGTGAGACATGAGTGTACTAGCAATTGAGCTACAGGACACCTTTGACCTGAAGCACTTTCTTGATAGTTGCAACAGGACCCATTGACATAATACTAGGAGCAAAAATGTTTGATATACCCAGTGTCCAACTTGACCTTAGTAAAAATTCAATGTACATAAAAGGGCCCAAAATCTGGAACTTACTTACTTACTTACTTGCCCGGAAATCTCCAGAGCCACTGTCTCAGCCACCATCTTCAAAACTACTGTTAAAAAACATCTTATCTCCATAACATATCCAAATATCAGCAAAATATGAAAAAAACTATATAGAATCCATATTCTCATTGTCAAAATCATATGGAAAACTATATCTTCTTTTCTCAATATTTGTAATCCTCACAACCATTAAAATATTGAATATGTTCACATTATGGCAATAAAGTTCAGTTGGAGTTCTTTTTCTATTATTGTCCTCACACTGCTGACTAACTACCCCCTCTTTCAAGTCATATAAGTTCGACCAGCCTAGCATGGGCCAATAAGCCTATTACTATAAAGTTTTTTTCATTCTTATATTTTTTATTATTACTGACAACCTTAAGTAAAAGTTAAAAAAGAAGACCGAAGGGATCAAATTTATTTAGATATTTCTCTTAGTCACTCACCTATTTTGCGACGACTGGCAGTCTTCTCCTTTCCACCATCGATGAGATTAGTAATTTCTTCCTTGTTGAAGGAGCATTTTAGTCGTTCCTTGTTGAGGTCATCAACACAGTGTTGAGCTGCTCCAGCCATCACCATCTTGTTTACCTTCTGCTTCACCATAGCCATCACAAGTAGAATTATTAATAACTACTGATCAATACACTCATATTCACACACAAGTATAAATTTGGTAAATTTCATTATGTATTTTTTTATTTTAACTAAATTTATTAATGTGTTTATACAGATGGTCCACTTCCAATTAGATTTTGCCACCGAAGTGGCTAGTTTATTGTGCACCCCATATCCATCCTGTGGACGGTAGCACAAGAGCATATGGATACACATTATTATTATTATTATAAAGGGGGAAGCACTAAACCCGGAGGATTATACAGCGCCTGGGGGGGATGTGGAAGGTATTCAGGCTTAATTCGGGGAAGTGGGCAAGATCAATTCCCCAAAACAAGAGCCCCCCCCCCCAACAT
>NW_026510601.1:0-14659 GCF_026875155.1 Cherax quadricarinatus | reverse complement strand
AGGCAAAACCAAGTGTGCTAGGGAATGGAAGAAATATAGAAGGCAAAGGACCAGGAGAATAAGGAGAACAGTCGTAGAGCCAGAAACGAATATGCACAGATAAGAAGGGAGGCCGAAAGACAATATGAAAATGACATAGCAGCGAAAGCCAAATCTGACCCGAAACTGTTGTACAGCCACATCAGAGGAAAACAACAGTCAAGGACCAGGTAATCAGGCTAAGGAAGGAAGGAGGAGAGACAACAAGAAATGACCGTGAAGTATGTGAAGAACTCAACAAGAGATTCAAAGAAGTGTTCACAGAGGAGACAGAAGGAGCTCCAGAAAGACGAGAGGTGGGGCACACCACCATGTGCTGGACACAGTGCACACAACCGAGGAAGAAGTGAAGAGGCTTCTGAGTGACTAGATACCTCAAAGGCAATGGGGCCAGATAACATCTCCCCATGGGTATTGAGAGAGGGAGCAGAGGCGCTATGTGTACCCCTAACAACAATATTCAATACATCTATCGAAACAGGGAGATTGCCTGAGGCATGGAAGACAGCAAATGTAGTCCCAATCTTTAAAAAAGGAGACAGACATGAAGCATTAAACTACAGACCAGTGTCACTGACATGTATAGTATGCAAAATCATGAGAAGATTATCAGGAGAAGAGTGGTGGAACACCTAGAAAGGAACGATCTCATCAACAGCAGCCAACATGGTTTCAGGGACGGAAAATCCTGTGTCACAAACATACTGGAGTTCTATGACATGGTGACAGCAGTAAGACAAGAGAGAGAGGTGTGGGTGGATTGCATTTTCTTGGACTGCAAGAAGGCGTTTGACACAGTTCCACACAAGAGATTGGTGCAAAAACTGGAGGACCAAGCAGGGATAACAGGGAAGGCACTACAATGGATCAGGGAATACTTGTCAGGAAGACAGCAGCTAGTCATGGTACGTGGCGAGTGTCAGAGTGGGCACCTGTGACCAGCGGGGTCCCGCAGGGGTCAGTCCTAGGACCAGTGCTGTTTCTGGTATTTGTGAACGACATGACGGAAGGAATAGACTCTGAGTTGTCCTTGTTTGCAGATGACGTGAAGTTGATGAGAAGAATTCACTCGATCGAAGACCAGGCAGAACTACAAAGGGATCTGGACAGGCTGCAGACCTGGTCCACCAATTGGCTCCTGGAGTTCAATCCCACCACGTGCAAAGTCATGAAGATTGGGGAAGGGCAAAGAAGACCGCAGACGGAGTACAGTCTAGGTGGCCAGAGACTACAAACCTCACTCAAGGAAAAAGATCTGGGGTGAGTATAAACACCAGGCACATCTCCTGAAGCGCACATCAACCAAATAACTGCTGCAGCATATGGGCGCCTAGCAAACCTCAGAACAGCATTCCGACATCTTAATAAGGAATCATTCAGGACCCTGTACACCGTGTACGTTAGGCCCATATTGGAGTATGCGGCACCAGTTTGGAACCCACACCTAGCCAAGCACGTAAAGAAACTAGGGAAAGTGCAAAGGTTTGCAACAAGAATAGTCCCAGAGCTAAGAGGTATGTCCTACGAGGTATGTCCTTCTTTATCTAAATCATTTGATACCCTCATCACCTTACTCTTTTCTATGTTCACTTTCAACTTTCTACCTTTACACACATTCTCAAACTCATCCACTAACCTTTGCAATTTTTCTTTAGAATCTCCCATAAGCACAGTATCATCAGCAAAAAGTAACTGTGTCAATTCCCATTTTGAATTTGATTCCCCATAATTTAATCCCACCCCTCTCCCGAACACCCTAGCATTTACTTCTTTTACAACCCCATCTATAATATATTAAACAACCATGGTGACATTACACATCCCTGTCTATGACCTACTTTTACCGGGAAGTAGTCTCCCTCTCTTCTACACACCCTAACCTGAGCCTCACTATCCTCATAAAAGCTCTTTACAGCATTTTGTAACTTACCACCTATTCCATAAACTTGCAACATCTGCCACATTGCTCCTCTATCCACTCTATCATATGCCTTTTCTAAATCCAAAATGCAATAAAAACTTCCCTACCTTTATCTAAAACGGGTTCACATATATGTTTCAATGTAAACACTTGATCTACACATCCCCTACCAACTCTGAAGCCTCCCTGCTCATCCGCAATCCTACATTCTGTCTTACCTAATTCTTTCAATTATAACTCAAACCGGGAAATACTTTTCCTGGTATACTCAGTAAACTTATATATATATATAATAATATATATATAAAATAAAATATATATATATATATATAAAATATATATATATATATAATATATATATATATACTCTTAATGCTACAATAAATTGCTGCACTCTTAATTCTACACTTTGCCACTGCTGCTTCATGTTGTCTGCCACTGTTACCTCATGATGTCTGCCACTGCTGTTTCATGTTGTCTGCCACTGCTGTTTCATGTTGTCTGCCACTGCTACCTCATGATGTCTGCCACTGCTACCTCATGATGTCTGCCACTGCTGCTTCATGATGTCTACCACTGATGTCGCTAAAGTATCGAAAATTTCTGCTATTTTGAGCTCAATTTCAAGGTACTTTTCAATGTGAAACCAATTCAAATCATAATTATTTTTGTAGTATATCTTCCATTTTATCACATAAGACCAAATAAAACGAGAATACAACCATAAAAACCATACGAGAATATACCGCTAACGGGAGGCTAATGGCTGAGAAGTGAACTCCGTTATTTATGGTCTGATTTCTTTTATTTTTGGTGTACGTTAAGAAGCATCTTTTCATCACACATTGCCCAAGTTTCAATAAGATAGTCCAACAAACAACTGAGTTCCAATTCCCTAGATCAAGAGCAAGAGCCCCCTAATCAGTGTCATTAACCTTCCTTGAGGCCCGCTCGCATCTGGAAATTTTGCTCGCGTTTGGGAGCAAAAATCGACCGAGCAGCTGTTCGTATCTGGAAAAACTCACACGCGAATGCACTCGTAAGTAGAGGTTCCAACAGGTACGAGGACACTCACACATATTCCCAAAGCAGCCCGTCCACACGCAGCTGGGAAACTTACAGACCTCCTGAAAAAAGTAAATGATGGTTCCACTATCTTAAATGCTCCACCAACCATCAAGGAATGTGTGAAGGCTTACTCAGCCCTGTAACAACTTCAGTCAGTATTACTAAGGCTGGCTCCTCCTCAGGAAAATTAATGCATAGAAAAAGAACAAAAACTGACAAACATAAACACTTTATTATTTAGAAAATAAAATAATAAAAAACTTAAATATGAAATATTGGGTCCTACATTAAAGAAAATGAAAAATGAGAAATATAAATGATATCTGAATTCAACGCTAATATATATAAAACTTGGGGGTCTGGTGTGGTGACACTGCGTGTTGTTGAAATTTGTAGCCGTTGCCGATGAAGGGGGGGGGGGGGGTCGCAGGTGTTGGTGACAACCCACCGGCCGTTCTTCACAGGTTTTATAGCCATCAATAATCCGTCCAGATGACAGGAAAGCAGTTTTTTTCCCCCACTGCAAAGATGAGGGGTTATATCCTTCTACTTGCATACACAAACAGGTAAGTGGATCAGAATTTGGGACGTCTCAGAACATTAGCCCGTCTCCTTCAATTCTACTCGTTGATTAGCAGGTGACCCTCTCTGTCATTTCTAGCTGTAAAGAGAGACAGATTACCCACTGCTTAAGAAATCACTCTCCATGATAAGTACAATACCTAAAAGATGTGGTGATTATTAAAACATTTTAACCTATCAAGACTGAAAGGACTAAGTTAATTATTGGTCAAAAGTGAAGCTTTCAACCAATAAGTCCACTAAAACATGATCAGGCGTGTACTTACAGTAGTGTTGGGAGCTGTGAGTCGAGTGATTTACTGTTTGACCGGTGCCCCACACGTCACCTTTCGGGAGGGGGGGAAGAGGGAGGGGAAGGGATAGCAGGAGCTAGACTGACCCTACCTTAACAAGCAACCAGGAATCAAACTATCACTTTCGGGGAGGGGGAAAAAGGGGGGGGGAATAGTGGAAGCGGGACTTACCCTACCTTAACAAGTAGCCAGCAATGAAACTATTGTTACTCTATACTCCCTCGCTACTCCTATCTATTGAACTTTTCCCTCACAGCATGGCACAACTTGCTGCTTTTTTGCAATGTCTGCTTAGCTGTGCTGGAAAGAAGGAGAAAGAGGCTAGCCTCAATGATAATTAAATCCTTAAGAGATTTTCCTAGAGTTGATAACCTCATTCGCCTTCCCCGTCAACACAAAAAAGGGAGAGGTAGAACCCCCACTCACTCTACTGACAGTGAAAAAGTCAGAGTCCAGGTGAGCAAGAAAATTGAAGAGGGCAACACAGTGGGGGCAATCAGAATTATTACCAGTGAAGATACAGTTGCTCCCAGGGATGCTGACATGGCTGAAGCACTTAGAGGAAAGCACCCTGCCAGGGAAACTAGTGGCACCAACAGTTCCATCACCTCTGTCCCCACTATGGAACCATTGATTGTGGAAGACTCAGACATTTACAAAGCAATAATGTCGTTCCCACCTGGCTCTGCTGGGGGTTACACTGGAATAAGGCCACAGCATTTAAAGGAAATGGTTAATCCAGTTATTGGGGAAATTGCAGAGACACTGCTTTCAGAGATCACAAGGTTCGTCAACAATTCCTTGGCTGGTCTGATTCCTGATGAAATTAGACCTTTCTTTTTTGGTGCAACACTTTGTGCACTTAAAAAGAAGGATGGAGGAATTCGGCCAATTGCAGTAGGCAACACGGTACGCCGCCTCGTATCCAAAGCTGCTGTCCGAAGTATTCGTTCACAGGCAGCCATGAAGCTTCAACCAAACCAGCTTGGCTTTGGGGTCTCTCAAGGAAGTGAAGCAGCAGTTCATGCAACAAGGGCGTATATCAACAACCTGCCTGAGGACAATGCAGTGATAAAATTAGATTTCAAGAATGCGTTCAATCTCCTGAAAAGAGACGTGGTATTAGCAGCAGTACAAGAACATTTCCCTGGTCTCTTCCCTTTTGTTTCAGCTGGGTATAGCAAGGAATCACTGCTTCTTTTTGGAGAGCATGAAATCACATCATCGGAGGGTGTCCAACAAGGGGATCCTCTTGCACCATTTCTCTTCTGTATAGCAGTTAGGGAAATCACAGTCAGACTGACCAGCGAGCTAAACATCTGGTTCCTAGATGATGGCACACTAGCAGGTACAAAGGAGTCCCTCCTACATGACCTTACACAGGTAATGACACGGGGACAGGAAATGGGTCTCATCCTGAATCCATCCAAATGTGAAATCATCTCAGTCAGTCAACAAGTGATAAATGCAGTGAGATCAAAACTACCAGGAGCAGCAGTCATTGCCCCCACAAATAGTGTCTTGCTAGGAGCACCTCTGGGAAGCAATGCCATTGACACAATTCTCAGGAAGAAATTGGAAGAGTTAAGGAGAATGGAACAACGAATAGGCAATCTGGACACCCACGATGCCTTGTAAATTCTCACAAATTGCTTGAGTCTGCCCAGGTTGACATATTTCGTAAGATGTGCACCTTCATATGATAACCCTATACTGCACGAATATGACAGTATTATGAGGCAGATTTTTACGAAAGTAATTAACCTTACTCTAGAAGACGGGCAGTGGAACCAAGCTACACTTCCAGTCAGACTAGGAGGCATTGGTGTCCGCAAGTCATCACAGATTGCGTTACCTGCTATTCTGTCCTCGTGTATTGCATCCAGAGAGCTTGTAGCAGCAATTCTCCCTGAACATCTTAGGGACAAGATTGGAGTCCAGGACCAAAAATTCATTGACGGAGCAATGATCTGGGATAATCTAACGGGCTCTGAAACCAGACCTGCTCCCCCCAACAACTACAAACAATCGCACTGGGATGGTCCAATACTGGAAAACATAGCCTCAACAATGCTTCAGAGTGTGTCAGGGAAGGATAGAGCCCACCTCCTGGCAGTGAGAGCCCCTCATGCTAGGGAATTTCTGTTGGCTGTTCCCAACTCCAGCCTTGGCACACGTCTCGACCCACAGACCATCCGCATCGGTGTTGCCCTTCGACTTGCCGCCATTATTCTCGCCGAACACAGGTGTATTTGTGGCAGTGAAGCAGCAGACCGATTCGGGTACCATGGCCTTGTGTGCCGTAAATCAGAGGGAAAGATTGCAAGACATGAGGAGGTTAATAACATTATCAAGAGGAGCCTCACAACAACCAGATGCCCAGCAGTAAGGGAGCCACCCCAGCTATGCAGATCTGATGGCAACCAGAAGCGTCCAGATGGTATCACCCTTCAAGCCTGGACAGATGGGAAGCAGGTGGTGTGGGACTACACATGTGCATCTACGTTGGCTGATAACTATCTCCAATACACCAGGGAGGATCTACCTCCTCAAATTCCTTAGTGAAAAAAGTTAGTAAATTCGTTAGACAGGAACTCCCCTTTGTAAAACAGTGATGAGATCCGCCTTTCAAGATGGTTATGAATTGCCTCGGCAATTATTATTCCATAAATTTTCCCACTATTGAGGTAAGGCTTATTTAGTTCGAAGCTAAGGACCTGTCACCTGCCTTGTAAACAGGTATTACATTTGCCATTTTCCACTTGTCTGGCACTATGCCAGTTTATAGTGATGCAATGAAAACAGCCGAAGGTATGCTAAGTTCTTCTTTACATTCCTTTAAAACCCTTGCCAACAGTTCATCAGGGCTTGGGGAATTGTTACGTTTTAATTTCACTATTTGTAGGAGGAATAATCGTGTATAATTTATTAACGTCCTGTTCTACATATTTTATTATTTTTGGAATTTCGCTAGTATCTTCCTGAGTAAGGAAGTAAGTTTTGAAAAGTTCACATATTCCCTTATCTCTGTCAGTGATCTGACTTGAATTACTCTAAAGTGAGCCTATCTTGTCCCTAATCTTACTTGTGTATTCTGAAAGAAATCTTTTGAGTTAGTCTTCAAATCCCTTGCGACTTTAGCCTCATAATTCCATTTTGCTTTTCTTATTCCTTATTTTAGTCTCTCTCTTTAATTGAATATATTGATTTTTAACTGCCCATCCCCTCTTTTGATACGCCTATATGTGTGCCTCTCTTTTGACCAATGAGATGCTTTAATCTATTGTTCATCCGTCTGGGATCATTTATTTTAGATCTATTTCCCTATTGGGAAGAAAAGTTGACTGAGCAGCTAGCACTATGCTCTGAAACACGTTATATTGGCACCCAACACCACCTACCTGACACATAGTCAGGTTATCCCAATTTAGCCCACCCATGTAATTTCCCAGCCCCAAAAAGTCGGCCAATCGGAACTCTGTGACAGAGACTTGATTGTAGTTATCTGGGTAATTTCATGATATATTGAAACATTGATTTGTGAATGCTTTCCCCATGCTCATCATTAACCTCAAGATTATTAACTAGTGATTCTTGGTTGGCAAGAACCAAGTCAAGCAGGTTGTTTCCTTTAGTTGGTTCTGTCACAAACTGTTTTAAAAAGCAATCCTGAACCGTGTCAAGAAAGTCACTAGACTCAAGATTTCCTGTCATATTGTTCCAATCAATTTGTCTAAAGTTAGAATCTCCCATTAACACAACATTTTCATATCTAGATGCCTTATGAATTTCGTTCCATAGCAGCTTACTGCACTACCTATCAAGGTTTGGGGGCCTATAAATCACACTCAAAATTATTTTTTCTCGACCTTCGAGAAACTGTAGCCAAACAGATTCTGTGTTCGATGTTTTTAATCTTATATCATGTCTAACACTTCAATTTAAATTATCACTGACACACATCGCCACTCCAACACCCTTCCTGTTGACCCTATCAGTAAGGATAGTATGTATGTTGCATTCAGAAGGCATTTCTCTATCTTTCAGGTTTAACCAGGTCTCCATTATAGCAATAATATCTATATTACCTGCAGTTGCAAGTAATGTTAGCTCATCTATCTTATTTCTTAGACTCCTACTGTTTGTATAGTAAATCTTAAGGGAGCTAGTCACTCGTTGCCCTCTACTATCTTTCTTTGTTTGTTGATCAATTGATTTGCCTTTACTAGCAACTTTATTTTGAATATTGTCTTATAAACATATCCCTGATGTATCCTGATAATATCTGCTGTTTTCAACCCTGGTACTGGAGCCTGATTGTTTCCCATAAACACCCATACCTCTTTAATTTATCAGTTTAAAATCCTAGACAAGTCATCAATGACCCCCTCAATCTAATTGGCTAATGCAACAACTAGCCAAGGACTCGAACCCATGCTGCTTTGGCCCGCCTCTTGGTGAGCAAAAACACATGACGTTCTAACCCACAGGAGCACGCAATCCTACAAGAATGATGCCCCCAGCTGAGGACATACGGTGGTGTGGGTGCCTTGAAGCTATTTCACTCTACTCCCTGTTTGGTGTACTAGCCCAGCAAGCAGTATATTATATTACTGTAACCACGAACGAGTAGTATTGATCAATAACAACATTGTGACTAGCCAAGGACTCGAACCCATGCTGCTTTGGCCTGCCTCATGGTGAGCGAAAACACATGACGCTCTAACCCACAGAACCACACAATCCTACAATCCTTGGCTAGTCACAGTGTTGCTTTTGATCACTACCACTCGTTCGTGGTTACAATAATATTAAATATTGCTCGTTGAGGCTAGTACACCAAACAAGAAGTAGACTGAAGTTAGCTCAGAGGTTCCCACACCACCGTATGTCCTCAGATGATGGTAAAACACCTAGCTCTGCTTGGTTCTCTACCGTCTGAGTTTTCTTTGATTTTTTCCTAATAGCTTTTGTTCTTATTATCTCCTTTCATCTAGAAGGGAAAGTGAAATAAGAATCTTTCATCCTCTGCCATGTTGTAAAAACCAACTTAAATGTAGGGAGCAATGGGCTAACATGACTCACGAAATCGTAATAACACGATTGCAAACAAACCATACCACGGGCGGGGATAGAACCCGCGGTCAGAGAGTCTCAAAACTCCAGACCAACGCGTTAGCCACTGGACCAGCTAGCCACAATAAGATTCGTCCAACTAGGTATATTGCTACACCATAGGAGTTTTGAGACTCTCTGACCGCGGGTTCTATCCCCACCCGTGGTATGGTTAGCACTGGACTAGTAACACCTCCTCCAGTATTGATTAAAAATAAAAATAAAATATGAAGTTCCGATGTTTAATGTTCGTCAGTGAGGTGAGGATGATGAAGATGTTGACAACATGAGTAAAAGAAGCTAGATATCCTGGCTCTAATATCATGAATAAAAAGAAGCTAGATATCCTGGCTCTAACATCATGAATAAAAGAAGCTAGATATCCTGGCTCTAACATCATGAATAAAAGAAGCTAGATATCCTGGCTTTAAGTGAAAGAAAGCAGGTGGTAGGAAAATTTAAGTGGGGAGATATAAAGGGATTATGTCAGGAGTTTTCAACAGAGTTAGAGATAAGGAAGGAATAGCAATAATGCTGAAGCGTCAGTTTTGGCAGGAAAAAATGGATTATATTTAAATTCATGGATTATATTGAGTAAGATAAGGGCCGAATGTGTTAATATACCTAGAGATGAGAGAAGTGTAGAGGAGGAGGAGAGATTTTGCTAGATGTTGAGTGATTTCTTGGGGAATTTTGAACTAAGTGAGACAATAATTGTAGCAAGGGACATAAAGACTTAAATGAGGAGAAACTTTTGTGGAGGGAATGGTAGGTATGTTTGTTGTGTCAGGGTACATGATAATGGGATCCTTTGACTGAATTTTGTATTGTAAGAGATTTTATAATTAGTAATACATATTTTAAGAAAAAGAGGATAAATAAGTATACAAGATATGATATACGGCATAATGAAAACTTTGCTGGATTATGTATCCGTGTATTAAAGGGTTACATAAGAATATAAGAAAGGAGGAACACTGCAACAGGCCTGTTGGCCCATACTAGGCAGGTCCTTAACAATCCTTCCCACTAACAAAATATTTCTCCAACCGAATTTACAATGCTACCCAAGAAACAAGATTTGATGACTCCATTTACTCATCATGCAAGTCTCACTCAAATCCGTCCCCTCTCAGTCATGTATTTATCTAACCTAAATTTGAAATTACCCAACGTTATAGCTTCAATAACCCTACTAGGCAGACTGTTTCACTCATCAATTACCCTATTTCCAAACCAATACTTTACTATATCCGTTCGAAATCTAAACTTATCCAACTTGAATTCATTATTGCGGGTTCTTTGTTGAAGTGATATCCTCAAAACCTTATTTATATTCCCTTTGTTAATGCCCATCTTCCACTTAAACACTCCGATCATGTCTTCCCTCATTCTTCGTCTTACAAGTGAATGTAGTTTAAGAGTCTTCAATCGTTCTTCGTACGGAAGATTTCTAATGCTATCGATAGATTTCAAGATGTGCATGATAATAGAACTGTAACATATATATCAGATCATTATTTACTTGTAGCTACATTTAGAGCAAAAGGTAGATGAGATAGAATGAAAATGGCATCAGTAAGACAGTGGTGAAAGTTTAATAACTAAGGGAGGAGAAAGTTAGGGAGAGATATAAGTAACTAATGGGAGAAAGGCGGGCTAGTGAGAGCATAGGTAGCGCATGGGTGAAGTAGAATAGTTATAAGAAAATGTGGGGCAGAAGTTAATGGATATAGGAGGGTGGGTGTGGGTGGGAAGAGCGGTAACTGGTAGAATGATGAACTAAAGGTGAGGTGCTACCAACGAATTTTACTGAGAATAAGAAATCGTTTTGGAGTGAGATAAATAGGTTGAGAAAGCATAGGGAACAAATGAATATGACAGTTAAAAACAGAATAGGGGAGTTAGTAGACAGGGAGTTGGAGGTAATGGGAAGATGACGGGATTTTTTTTAAAGAACTTTTAAATATTGATGAAAAGAGAGAAGCAGTGATTTCATGCATTGGCCAGTGAGGTATATCATCCTTTCGGAGTGAAGAAGAGCCAAATGTATTCACCTATTTGTAGTCACCTAATTGTGGTTGCATGGGTCAAGCCATAGCTCTTGGCCCCCCTTTTCACTGATTGCTACTACGTCCTCTCTCTCCATGCTCCATGAGCTTTATCAAACCTCGCCTTAAAACTATATATGGTTCCCGCCTCCACTACGTCACTTTCTGGGCTATTCCACGTCCTGACTACTCTGTGACTGAAGAAATACTTCCTAACATCCCTTTGATTCATCTGAGTCTTCAACTTCCAATTGTGACCTCTTGTGTCTGTGTCCCATCTCTGGAACATCCCGTTTTTGTCCACCTTGTCTATTCCGCGGAGTATTTTATGTGTCGTTATCATGTCTCCCTTGACCCTCCTGTCCTCCAGTGTCGTCAGGCCGATTTCCCTTAACCTTTCTTCGTAGGACAATCCCCTTAGCTCTGGGACTAGTCTTGTTGCAAACCTTTGCACTTTCTCTAAGTTCTTGACGTGTTTGACCAGGTGTAGATTCCAAATTGGTGCTGCATACTCCAGTATGGGCCTGACGTAAATGGTATACAGAGTCTTGAACGATTCCTTACTGAGGTATCGGAATGCTATCCGTAGGTTTGCCAGACGCCCGTATGCTGCAGCAGTTATCTGATTGATGTGCGCCTCAGGAGATATGCTCGGTGTTATACTCATCCCCAGATCTTTTTCCTTGAGTGAGGTTTGCAGTCTTTGGCCATTTAGACTATATTGTGTCTGCGGTCTTCTTTGCCCTTCCCCAATCTTCATGACTTTGCATTTGGCAGGGTTAAACTCAAGGAGCCAGTTGCTGGACCAGGCTTGTAGCCTGTCCAGGTCTCTTTGTAGTCCTGCCTGATCCTCATCCGATTCGATTCTTCTCATTAACTTCACATCATCTGCAAACAAGGTCACTTCTGAGTCTATCCCTTCTGTTATGTCATTCACATATACCAAAAACAGCACAGGTCCTAGGACTGACCCCTGTGGAACCCCACTTGTCACAGGCGCCCACTCTGACACCTCGTCACGTACCATGACTCGTTGTTGCCTCCCTGTCAGGTATTCTCTGATCCATTGCAGTTCCTTTCCTGTTATGTGTGCCTGATCCTCTAACTTTTGCAGTAACCTCTTGTGAGGAACTGTGTCGAAGGCCTTCTTGCAGTCCAAAAAAATGCAGTCGATCCACCCCTCTCTCTCTTGTCTTACTTCTGTCACCTTGTCATAAAACTCCAGTAGGTTTGTGACACAGGATTTTCTTTCCCTGAAACCATGCTGGTTGTCAATTATACACTTGTTTCTTTCCAGGTGCTCCACCACTCTCCTCCTGATGATCTTCTCCATGACTTTGCATACTATACATGTTAGTAATACAGGTCTGTAGGTTAATGTCTCATGTCTGTCTCCCTTTGTAAAAACTGGGACTACATTTGCCATCTTCCATACCTCAGGGAGTTGCCCAGTTTCAATGGATGTGTTGAAGATCTTTGTTAATGGCACACACAGCATCTCTGCTCCCTCTCTAAGGACACACGGAGAGACGTTGTCTGATCCCACTGCCTCCTTGGTTATGAGTACCTCATCCAGCACTTGTTGGTGTACCCCCCTGTTCTGATTTCCTGGAGTCCTACTGGTTTCCACTGTAAATACTTCTTTAAATCTCGTGTTTAGCTCCTCACATACCTATCGGTCATTTCTTGTGAACTCCCCATC
Source organism: Cherax quadricarinatus (assembly GCF_026875155.1). Taxonomy (NCBI): domain Eukaryota; kingdom Metazoa; phylum Arthropoda; class Malacostraca; order Decapoda; family Parastacidae; genus Cherax; species Cherax quadricarinatus. Next base: position 1,888 of record NW_026510601.1, on the reverse strand, counting down.
ACCCTTCCTCAGTCTGATTACCTGGTCTTTGACTGTTGTTTTCCTCCTGATGTGTCTATACAACAGCTTCGGGTCAGATTTGACTTTCGATGCTATGTCATTTTCATATTGCCGCTGAGCCTCCCTTCTTATCTGTGCATATTCGTTTCAGGCTCTTCGGCTAATCTCTTTATTTTCCTGAGTTCTCTGTCTTCTGTACTGTTTCCATTTTCTAGTACACCTAGTTTTTGCCTCCCTACACCTTTGGGTGAACCAAGGACTCGTTCTGTTCTTCCCATTATTTCTGTTTCCCTTGGGAACAAACCTCTCCTCTGCCTCCTTGCATTTTGTTGCCACATAGTCCATCATTTCTTGTACTGGTTTTCCTGTCAGTTCCCTCTCCCACTGAATGTCTTGCAGGAAGTTCCTCATGCCTGAGTAGTTCCCCCTTTTGTAGTTTGGTTTTCCATTCCTATTCCTGCTACTCTCTCCACTTGAACCTCAACTATGTAGTCAAAGCACAGAACCACACGATCACTAGCTCCTAGGGGCCTTTCATACATGATATCCTCGATGTCCGAACTACTCAAGGTGAATACAAGGCCCAGTCTTGCTGGATCATCCTCACCTCTCACTCTGGTAGTGTCTCTAACATGTTGATGCATGAGGTTTTCCAGTACCACATCCATCACCTTGGCTCTCCATGTTTCGGGACCCCCATGGGGCTCCAGGTTTTCCCAATCTCCTTGTGACTGAAATCACCAATAACTAGTAACTTTGCTCTCCCCATGTGTGCTCTTCTGGCCACCTCGGCTAGTGTGTCGACCATTGCTCTGTTGCTCTCATCGTATTCTTCTCTTGGCCTCCTGCAGTTCTGTGGTGGGTTGTACATTACTGCAATTATCACCTTATATCCCTCAGACTGGATTATTACTACTAAGTAGTCCCTTTTGCCCGTGCCATTCATTCCTTCCATATTCTCAAAACCCCACTGGTTTTTAATGAGCAGTGCAACTCCTCCTTCCCCTCTCCTCCGTCTGTCTTTCCTGAGGATTTGATATCCAGGTGGAAAGATTGCATCTGTTATCATTCTGGTGAGTTTTGTTTCTGTGTGTGCTATTATGTCTGGGGATGTCTCCTTGATTCTTTCATGCCACTCCTCACACTTATTTGTTATTCCATTTGCATTTATGTACCACACCTTCAACTTCTTTTCTACGACTGTGGTCTGGGGGGTATATTGGGGTTGGGGAAGTGGGAGACATGATAAGGAACTATGGGTGGTTGCTGTCGGGGTGGAGTTTGTAATGCAGTGGGTGGGGGCATTGGATATGGCATGGGTGTTTTGGATTAGAATGTTTGGTTGCACTGGGGTTGACCTGGTTGTGGGGCTTCTGTAGGAAGTTGTGAGGGAGGCTGTATTTGATCTTCTTCCTGGGTCTGGGATCTTCTGTCTGTCTCCTCTATCCCTCTCTTTCCTCCTTTCGCCTTTGTACCATCTCTCTCAGTTTCCGCCTTTCTTCTTGCGTTCTGTCGCAGTCGAGATACAACTTCCTGTATGCCGGCATTTCCCTTAATATTGCTTTCTCCTGCAGGATCCTGTTCCGAGTCGTTCTGCCTTGAAAGTCACTTTTACTGGCCATATTCTTCTTCTTACAAACCCCTTTATCCTTCGACAATTTTCCAGCTGGGTCATGTCATATTCTCCTATTGCTTTTATGATTGTTTCAATTGCTTTTTTCCCCTTGTTTTCTTGCTTCATATGTTTCCCCTTCAACTTCCTGGAGCCCATGCAAAAAGACTGATGTCTCCCTTTTATTCTCCCTCTGCGTATCCTTGTGTATCCACTCATTCAATTTAATTTCCTCAATTGCCGCTTTCCTTTCTTCAGTTTCACTACCCATTAACT
>NW_026510600.1:0-14851 GCF_026875155.1 Cherax quadricarinatus | reverse complement strand
CTACTAACAACTTTCAGCACCTACGACCGGCACTAGAATGATCCTCACTCTGCCATCTTTAGCACTACTACTACCATATAAGCAATCAGAGCCCCCCCCCATTATCACTAACAGCCGCAACCCACCAAAAAATTACTACCATACCAGCTGAGGTCAAAACCCCCCCCATTTCTGCCACGAGCAGCTGCAGCTATACACCCCTCCATTTTGAACAGCTCCATCCCCCAGCCACCACAAGAACTCCCTCTAACAATCCCTAGATCACTTACCTACCTACAATCTAACAAGCACACTTATTCTCTCTATTCCATAATTATTTTATTATCTTTATAAACAGAACTACACAGTCTTAGAATAAAATCTAAGAGATAAAATAGGTAATACTTCGCGGTCATAAGATATTCCCAGGAATAGTGAAAAATAAGGAAAATATATGACTTCAAGATTGGGATTTAATGGCTTCAAGCTATGTGTACATAGTGTGCTTGAAGGTATACATTTACACACGACTTCAAGCTGCATATTAATACATAGCTTCAAAGTACACACACGCACACACGCAGTTTCAAGCTGCTTGTTCATACATGTGTAATTACATAACTTTCATCAAGATCAGTTTTGAGTGGACAAATAGATTTAATCCTTTCTTTCATAAATATATTTATTTTAATTAATTTGTAAATATAACTCTTTCGCTGGTCAGTAATTCACAGTGCTACTAAGTCAGATGCCGTGCTCCTCCCTTAAGTGAATGTGACTGATGTGATTAAGTTAAATCATTGGCTTAAGCTGGTGGGAGAATTGGAGCTGACTCGCATGGGCCAGTAGGCCTATTGCAGTGTTCCTTCTTATGTTCTTAATAGAGCAGAAAAATAATTTATGGGACCTCGGAGTGGTAATGTCTGAGGATCTCACTTTCAAGAATCACAACAGTGTCACGACCACAAATGGAAAGACAATGAAAGAATTGTGAAGGCTTACTCAGCCCTGTAACAACTTCAGACAGTATTACCAAGGATGGCTCCTCCTCAGGAAAATTAATGAATAGAAAAAGAAATAATAACAGACAAACATAAACACTTTATTATATATAAAATATAAAATATAAAATATAAAACACTTAAATATGAAATATTAATCCTACATTAAAGAAAATTAAAAATGAAAAATATACATGATAACTGAATTCAATTTCTAATATAAAACTTTGGGTGTCTGGTGTTGGGGGACACTGCTTGTTGAAATCGTAGCCGTTGCCGATGATGGGGGGGGGGGGGGTTTGCACGTGTTGGTTACAAAACCCAATGGCTAGCTCTTCACAGGAATAGCCTTGAGTATTCTATCGCAATGACTGGAAAGCAGGTTCTTTACCGCTGCATTGATGAGGGGTTTTCGTCCTGCAATTTCATACAGGTGCCCCAGGTAATTAAATCCAAAAAGGGGAAGTCTCAGGACGTTAGTCCATCTCCATCAATTCTACTCATTGATTGGCAGGTGACCCTCTCTGTCATCCAAGCTGGAAAGATAGGACAGGTTACCCACTGCTTAAGAAATCCCCCTCTCCATGATAAGTACAATCCTAAAGAGTGGTGATTATTACAACAGTCAACTTAGAGCAAGACTGAAAGGACTAAGTTTATTTTTGGTCAAAAGTGAAGCTTTTCAACCAAAAATCCAAATAGAATACAAAGGGAGGCATGTACTTACAACAGTGTGGGAGCTGTTTAGGGCTAGTGATTACTGTTTGGACCGGAGCCCCACATATCACCTTTCGGGGGGGGGGGGGGGGGGGAAGAAGGAGGGGAAGGGATAGCGGGAGATAGACTGACCCTACCTTAACAAGCAGCCGGCAATCAAACTATCACTTTCGGGGTGGGGGAAAAAAGGCTGGAATAGCGGGAGCTAGACTTGCCTTACATTGACAAGTAGCCGGCAAGCAAACTATCACTTTGGGGGAGGGGGAAAAAAGGCAGGAATAGCGGGAGCTTGACTTATCCTACCTTAACAAGTAGCCGGCAATGAAACTATTGTTACTATATACTCCCTCGCTACTCCTACCTATTGAACTTTTCCCTCACACTCCCCCATACCAAGACTTATAGTCAAGGAGTATAAGAAGAATAGGCGAGGAAAAAGTTCTAACACATGGAAGTCGCGTAAGGCAAGAAATCTTCTACTGACTGTCACGACTTAATTAACCAGTCAGAGAAATAATTGGATGAACCATTGAAATACACAATATGGAACTTAATAGCCTGGAGTGCCAATGTCCACCTCAAGAGGCGACTGTTGGTTCCCTTAAAAGTTTCTAGGTATATCAAAGGTTTGTGGTCTGTTTCTAAAGTGAATTCTTCTCCCAGCAAATAAAATTTAAGTTTGGAGATACCCCACACAAGGGCCAAACATTCCCTTTCTATGGTGGAGTGTCTCGTTTCTGTGGGAAGGAGTTTCCGGCTTAGGAAGCATACAGAGAAGGGAGTACCATCATGGTATTGTAGTAACACCGCACCTAAGCCAGTATTGGAGGCATCAGTTCTTAAACAAAATGTTTTATAAATATCTGAAATCTTAAGTATAGGGTCTTTCGAAAAGATACTTTTAATCTCATTAAACTTTTCCCGAACTACGTCGGAAAGTTCAAAAGGTTCCTTCACAGACTTTTTAAGGAAGTCGGATAAGATGCCTGTAAGATCAGTAAGGTTCGGGATAAACCGTGCATAAAAATTTACAGAACCAAAAAAGCTACGCATGACCTTCTTGGTTTTGGGGAATTTAAATTCAAATAAAGCTTTGATCTTACTGGGGAGAGGCTGCAGAGAGTTATTAGAAAGTATCAGTGCAAGATATCTAATCTTGTTATACCCAAGGAAGCATTACTTCGGCTTGGCAGTGAGGCCATGTGAGCGTAACCTAAGCAAAACTGATGTTAATGTTTGGATATGTTCGCCCCACGTGGATGTCATTACGTAAATGTTATCAAAATAAACTGAAACATTTGGCATATTACCCAAGACCTTTCTCATCAGTCTCACGTAGGTAGCGCAGGCAGTTACCAAACCGAAGGGCATAGTTCTATATTGCATCAGTCCTTTGTGTGTAGGAAAAGCGGTGTACTGCTTAGAAGAAGGATCTAATATTACTTGATGATATGCCTGTGCAATATCAATCTCTGAAAAGAAGGAAGAGTCATAAAATTTGTGTAGATCGCTATTTATTAAGGGCATAGGTTCAGCATCCCACCGAGTTATAGCATTAAGGCCTCTGAAGTCAATAGCAAATCTGTATGAATTATCCTCCTTCTTAACCATGACTACTGGTGAACAATATGAAGATACTGAAGGCTTAATGATGTTTAGTTTTAATAATTTGTCTACCTCTCGGTCAAATGCATCCCTAAGGTGAAATGGAACTGGGTATAATTTTCGTTTGATAGGATTGTCCGTCACTAAGTCAATCTTATGGACTAAAGTTATTAAGGCAGTTAGCAGAATTTATTCGGTAATATTTCTTAAGGATGTTGATGTGATAAAGCTTAGGTTTCCCCTTGACTTCTATGAGGTAGTCAACTTTCCCACAAATTTTTAATACTTTATATGGACCTTTCCATGCTACTAATAATTTATTTGACTTGATCGGCAAAAGTACTAAAACTTCATCCCCTACTTTAAAACTTCTCCTCTGACTTTCGGAATCAAAATAGGTTTTGTACTGGTCCATTGACAAACTTAGGTTTTTCGAAACTATGTCAGAGGTCTCCTCAAGTTTGGATCTAAGGTCAAGGGAAAACTGGTAAGAAGACTGAACCTCAGCATTTACCTCCTCATTAGTCCATAAGTCTTGAAGGATGGACAGTGGACCTCTGGCCTGTCTACCATAGAGAAGTTTAAGAGGCGAAAACCCCAAAGAGTCACTGGGAACTTCTCTCATGGCAATCAAAGCACAGGGTAGGTAACGATGCCACTCCTTAGGTTTAAGGGAGCAAAGTTTCCTTAAAATTGACTTTAGAATCGAATGCTGGCGCTCAATCATTCCATTACAGCTGGGATGATAGGGTGTGGTGAAGAGAGGCTTCACTCCCAGAAATTGGTATAGACGTTGCATGAAGTCAGATGTGAATTGTGTCCCACGGTCAGACAAAATTTCTCTAGGGATGCCCACTCTGGAGAAGATGGACAAAAGGGCTTCAGCCACCCCTGTAGTAGTTATGGTTTTTAAGGGAACGGCTTCAGGGAAGCTCGAAGCATAATCAACTAATGTTAATATATATCTATGTCCCCCAGATGAAAGTGGAGATAAAGGACCAACGATGTCAATAGCTACTCTTTCAAAAGGTACCGTAAAGACTGGCATTATGACCATAGGTACTCGCCTGGTACATCGGGAGGATGACAGTTGGCAAACTTTACACGATCTACAATAGGTAGTGACATCTGAGGATATTTTTGGCCAAAAATAGGTTTCCCTAATTTTATTTAAGATTCTGCGATGCGAGAAATGTCCCGCCACTGGCAGGTCATGAGCCATTTTAAGAACAGTCTTTCTGCATTGACTTGGAACAACTAAGATGGAATAGTCTGTCTCATCTGATTTTAATTTGAATACTGACTTGTACAAGATACCTTTTATATATTCAAATTTATATGAAAAGTTTTTCCTTTGGATAACTTGATTTTGTTTAGCGGCATTATGGCAGTTCTGAAGAGAAGGGCAATTACGTTGTAAATTGACAAAGGAGTCCTTCGATGTGTCTAAAGGCTTAAAGTCAGGGAAAATCAAAGGATGGACATTAGGAGAAGCCTGGGCTTTGGTCTGAGCCCTGGTCAAGACATTTATAGTATCGGAGGTGATATGTTCACTTTCATCTAACAAGTGAACCGGTGATCCTACTACCTCGCTTTCGAGAGTAGCATCACTGGTTTTCAATCCCACATGAATCTCACGAGACATTGTCTCATCTGAACTTTCGAGGGGCTCCTCTGACTCTACAGGAAGAGGATCTGAAAAGCTTATGTCCACCTTTGGTGATGAAAGGTCAACCTCAGAAGGAAGAATGGCACCTTTTACATTACCTATTAGTACGGAGCAAGAATTGATGGGAGCTAGTACGGCATCAGACCAACCTGTGAACCATTTAGACCTAATGTAACAACGGATGGTAGTAAAAGTGTCCGTACGGCCCAAGTAGTCTGAAAGTATAGCAGAGGAATGAGATTCTTTAAGGTTAGCGAACAGCTTATCAGAAATGACTATACATGTGCATCCAGTGTCTCGTAAAATGGTAGATACATTAAGTCCATTAACTGTTCCTGAACAGAAGGGTGCTTGGTCATTACAGTCTTTAAAACATCTTCCAACTTTTTGGACCTTCTTTGAAGGACAATCTGGACGTTTATGTCCCTTAACACCACACAAATGACAAACAGCAATACAAGAAGTCGTTTTACTTTCCACTAGAAGCTTTGATTTCTTAAGGTCTGATGAACCCTTGCCCTTAGGGTTCGATCCCTTTAGGTTTTTATAAGAATTGTGAGCCTCAGCATACAGGTCAGCAGCCTCAGCAACTTCCTCAGCTTTAATCAGGTTACGTTCTCTGATGAATGTTCGTATCTGATGGGGAAGAGCTGTCAGGAACTGGTCAGCAACCATGAAGTCTCAAAGAAATTCATAACTGCGATCAATTCCTGAATTCTCTATCCAAAAGTCGAACAAACGAAAGAATGTGACCTGTAACTGTTGAAAGTTCTGGCCAGGCAGTAAGGTGGCATACCTGAACTCTTTCCTGTAAGAATTAGTGGTTTTTTGATATGCTTTAAGGATTGCCTTCTTCAGTAGGTTATAATTACATATGACATCCTGCGACAAAGTTGCATAGATATTCAAGGCTGTACCAGAAAATAACATTCCTAACTTGGTAGCCCAGGTGTCAGCAGGCCATTCACAGAGGGTAGCAGTATTTTCGAACCTGATAATGTATGAAGTTATGTCGTCTCCCTCTATGAAGGGAGGTAAATTAGGTGTTGGAATATGTGTACTGACTGCACGTTGTTCCATTACCCTTCCTCTAATTGTTTTTGTGTAAAGTTAACTTTTTTTTCCCTTAATTAAAGGGCGAGATTTTTCGAGCCGCGATCCTTTTCTCTCTTTTAACTATGTTTCTAGCTTTTTCTCAACTTCTCTTCCTTTGTTTTCCCAAGTTCTTTTAATTTAACCTTTTCCCCTCACGTATTCAGTTTGTTCTCCATATTTTAGCTTTTTCCTCACTTTTCAAGTCTATCCGCCCCCTTTTGTTTTCTCTCTCTCTTTCAACTGTCTTTCTTAGTTTTCTCTCTAAATTCTCTCTCTCCCCTTTTTTCTCTTCTCTTTCCCTTTTTAATGTTTTTCTTCTCTCTAAATTCCTCTCTTCAAGTCTTTCCCTGGATATTAGCACAATGAAAGTTCTAATTTTTCCCCTTATTCCTAACTTATTTCCCAGCTTTCTAAAAAACAGTTTTCCCTCCATTTTGCAAGAATAACAAAAACCCCGGGGGGAAAATAAAAAGGGTTTTAACCAAAACGGGGGGTTCTTTTCCTGCTCCTCTAAAAGTAAAAAAAATCAGGGGCCGATCCCGCTTAAAATTAAACAATATGTATTAATTAAAACGAAGGGTTTAGCCGGCTCCGAGCAAAAGAAGAGAATGGGGTCACTTGCCCATCCAATCTTCTCACCAACAAATCAAGAGTGTCCAACGACAGTTCCCTTGAAAAAATTAAGAGCTAAATGAAAAAAATTGTCATGGAAAATCTCGGGTCCCTAGAGTCTAATCCCCCAAAAGGTTTCAAGTAAACAAAAAATAGTGGCAGAATTAATTTAGTATTCCTGCCTTAAATTGACTTACAATAAATTGAGACTATAACAATCACCAAATTTTTTAAAATACCTGTACGTAGTCCTCCCATGGGAAAAGATTACTCATGGGGTGGAAACCTCTGTGGTAGCGGCATTAAGTTCCAATGGTAGATTCAAAGATGGAGTTGAATTTTGTTTCCCGTCGATTTGTCCGGGCAAGGTCGCCACATGTGAAGGCTTACTCGCCCGTAAAAACTTAAACAGTTTCCCCAAGGCTGGCCCCTCCTCAAAAAAATTAAGGGAATAGAAAAAGAATAATAAAAGAAAACATAAACACTTTATTATAAAAAAAATATAAAATATAAACACTTAGAAGAAATATTAACCCAAATTTAAAAGAAAATGAAAAAAAGAAAATTACATGATAACTGAATTAAACCTTATAAAATTGGGTGTCTGGTGTTGGTGACACTGCTTGTTGAAATCGTACCCGTTGCCGATGGGGGGGGGGGTCGCAGGTGTTGGTAAAACCCCATTTTCCCGTTCTTCACAGTATAGCTTTGAGTTTTCTATCCCAACGACTGGAAGCGGTTCTTTTCCGCTGCAATGTTTGGGGGGTTACTCCTGAATTTTATCAGGTGAACAGGAAATTTTAAACCCAAAAAGGGAAGTCCAGGACGTTGTCCCTCCATAAATTCTACCGTTGATTGGCAGGGGACCCTCTCTGTATCCAGGGGGAAAGAAGACGGGTTCCCCCCACTGCTTAAGGGGAAATCACTCTCCTGAAAAGAAATACCTAAAAGATTGGTGATTTTTACAACAGCAACTTGAGCAAACTGAAAAGGACTAAGTTTATTTTGGTCAAAAGTAAAGCTCAACCAATAAATCCACAAAATACAAGGCGGCTTGTCTTAAAACCTTTTGTGGAGCGTGATTCAGTGTTTACTTTTTGGATGGAGCCCCACACATCACCTTTCGGGGGGGGGGAAGAAGGATTGGAAGGGTAGCGGAAGATGACTGACCTACCTTAAAAGCACCGGCAATCAAACTATCACTTTGGGGGGGGGAAAAAAAAAGGCTGGAAGCGGGAGCTAGACTTGCCTTTACCTTGACAAGTACCCGGCAAGCAAACACACTTTCGGGGGGGGGGGGAAAAAAAACGGAATAGCGGGAGTTGTTTACCCTACTTAACAAGTACCCGGCAATGAAACTATTTTTTACTATATTCTCCTCGCTATTTCCTACCTATTGAATTTTCCCCCTCACACTCCCCCTCCCAAACTTATATCAGGAGTATAAAAAGAATAGGAGGGGAAAAAAAAGTTCAAACTTTGGGAAAAGTCGCGTAAGGCAAGAAATTTTTACTGACTTCCCCGGATTTAAATTTAAACCCAGTCAAGAAATAATTGGATAAACCCATTGAAATACACAATATGGAACTTAAAGTGTGGAGTGCCAATTCCACCTCAAGGGGCGACTGTTGGTTTCCCCTTAAAATTTTCTAGGTTAAAAAGGGTTTTGTGGTCCGTTTCAAAAATTGAATTCTTTCCCAGCAAAAAAAAATTTAATTTTGGAGATTCCCCAAAAAGGGCCAAACTTTCCCCTTTTTCTATGGTGGAGTATCTCGTTTTTTGGGGGAAGGGTTTCCCGCCTTAGGAAGATAAGGGAAAGGAGTTCCATCATGGTATTGTAGTAAAACCACACCAAGCAGTATTGGAGGCATCAGTTCTAAAACCCTAATGTTTTATTACTATCTGGAATTTTTTAAATATAGGTCTTTTGAAAAGTTTCTTTTAAACTCATTTAAAAATTTTCCCCAACTAATCGGAAAGTTCAAGAGGTTCCCCTTTTACAGACTTTTTAAAAAGTCGGATAAGATGCCCGTAAATATAATTCGGGATAAAACCTGCATAAAAATTTACAGAACCCAAAAAAACTACCATGACCTTTTTGGTTTTTGGGGAATTTAAAAATTTAAAAAAGCTTTTATCTTACTGGGGAGAGGTGCGGAGTTTTAGAAAATATCAGTCCGATATTAATCTTGTTTAACCCCAAAGGGAAACATTTCTTCGGCTTGGAGTGAGGCCGTATGAGCGTAACCTACGCAAAAATGATGTTAAGTTTGGATTGTTCGCCCCACGGGGGTGTCTTTACGTAAATGTTATCAAATAAACTGAAAAAATTGGATATTACCCCAAAACCTTTCTATCAGTCTCACGAGGTAGCGCAGGCAGTTACCAAACCGAAGGGCTAGTTTATTTGATCAGTCCCCTTGGGTGTGGAAAAGCGGTTACTGCTTTGAAGAAGGGGTCAATATTTCTTGATATTGCCTGTGCATATCTCACAGGAAGAGTCAAAAAATTTTTGTAACGTATTTATTAAGGGCATAGGGTCGCATCCACCGGTTATAGCATTTAAGGGCCCCTTGAAGTCAATGCAAATTGTATGAAATTTTCCTCCTTCTTAACCATGACTACTGGTGAAAAAAAAATGAAATACTGAATAAAAAAAAGTTTAGTTTTAATAATTTTTTACCTCTCGGTCAAAGCATTCCCAAGGTGAAATGGAACTGGGATAATTTTCGTTTGATAGGTTGCCCCACTAAGTCAAACTTTGGAAACCCTGGAGGTAACACCGGAATATCAGTAAAGAGTTGAAAGTTACTCCCCATTTAAGTAGTTTTGTCTTTTGGTATCCAAATTTTTCATTAAAATTAATGTTCGTTGCGTCCGAGTGGGGCAAGAGTACCAAATCATGCAGTTCTTCTCATAGTTAAGTTTAAAGGGGTCAATTCACACACCTTACATTTTTCGTTGCGTTCAAGTTCGTGTGAAAAAAATAAGTCAAAGTTATTTGGCGGTTTTGCGAATTTCTTCGGTAATGTTTTTTTTAAAGGGTGTTTATTGATAAAGCTTAGGTTTCCCCCTTGTTCTATAGGTAGTCAACTTTTCCCCCAAATTTTTAATACTTTATAGGCCTTTCCATGCTACTAAATTTATTTGACTTGTTCGGAAAAGTTTAAAAAATTTATCCCCTACTTTAAACTTCTCCTCTGACTTTTTGGAAACAAAATAGGGTTTTGTATGGTCCAAGAAACTTAGGTTTTTGAAACTATGTCAGAAGTTCCTCAAGTTTGGGTCTTTAAGGGCAAAGGGGGAAAATGGTAAGAAAATGAACCTCAGCATTTTACCTCCTCATTTTCCAAATCTTGAAGGATGGACAGTGGACCCCTGGCCTGTTACCATAGAGAAGTTCAAAATGCGAAAACCCCAAAGGTCATGGGAAATTCTCTCGGCAAACAAAAACAGGGGGAGGTAACGAGCCACCCTTAGGTTTTTGGGAGCAAAATTTCCTTTAAAAATTTACTTTTAAATGAATTGGCGTCAACATCCCATTACCCTGGGATGATAGGGTGTGGGGAAGAGAGGTTCACCCCGAAATTTGGATAGACGTTGCATGATTCAGATGTGAAAATTTTGTCCCCGGTCAACAAAATTCTCTCGGGGGTGCCCCCTCGGGAGAAATGGACAAAAGGGGTTCAGCCACCCCCCCATATTTGGTTTTTTTAAGGGAAAAAGTCTTCAGGGGAAAAGCTCGAAGCATAATAACTAAAGTTAAAATATTCTATGTCCCCCAAAAGAAAAATGGGATAAAGGCCAACGATTTTCAATAGCTACTCTTTCAAAAGGGACCTAAAGACGGATTATGGCCCTAGGACTCGCCGGTACCTCGGGGGGAGGACAGTTTGGCAAACTTTACCGATTCAAAGGTATGACTCTGAGGATATTTTTGGAAAAAAAAAGGGTTTTCCCCAATTTTATTTAAGGTTTGTATGCAGAAAGTCCCCCCCCTGGCAGGGATGAGCCATTTTAAGAACGTCTCTCTGCATTTCTTGGAACAACTAAAATGGAATAGTCTGTCTCATCTGATTTTAAATTTTAATACTGACTTGTACAAGACACCTTTCATTATTCAAAATTTTTATGAAAAGTTTTTTCCTTTGGATAACTTGATTTTGTTTAGCGGCCTTATGGCAAATTTTGAGGAAAAGGGGAATTACGTTGTAAATTTACAAAGGAGTCCTTCGTGTGGTCTAAAGGCTTAAAGCAGGGAAAACAAAGGATGGACAGAGGGAAGCCTGGGGTTTGGTCTGACCCAGTCAAGACTTTAAATATCGGGGGTGAAAATGTTTACTTTATCTAACAAGTGAACCCGGGGATCCACTACCCCCTTTTGAAGTAGCATCACTGGTTTCAATCCCAAAGAATTCCAAGACATTGTTTCCATCTGAACTTTCGAGGGGGTCCCCTTGACCTACGGGAGGATCTGAAAGCTTATGCCACCTTTTGGGGTGAAAAGGGCACCTCAGAAGGAAGAAGGCACCTTTTTCTTACCCATTGTACGGAGCAAGAAGTGATGGGACTAGTACGGCTTAGACCAACCTGTAACCATTTTGACCTAATGTAACAACGGTGGTAGTAAAAGTGTCCCTCGGCCCCGTAGCTGAAAGTTAGCGAGGAATGAGATTCTTTTAAAAGGGAGCGAACAGCTTTCAGAAAATTTTATACATGTGCATCCCGTGTCTCGAAAATGTAGTAAAAATTAATCCATTAATGTTCCTGAACAGAAGGGGCTTGGCATTAAGTCTTTAAAACATCTTCCAAAATTTTTTTGGGCCTTCTTTGAAGGACAATCTGGGGCGTTTATGTCCCCTTAAAAAACCACACAAATGAAAAAGCAATACAAGAAGTGTTTTACTTTCCCCAAACTTTGTTTTTTTAAGGTTGTGAGCCTTGCCCTTAGGGTTCTATCCCTTTAGGTTTTTATAAGAATTGTGAGCCTCAGCATACAGGTCAGCAGCCTCAGCAACTTCCTCAGCTTTAATCAGGTTACGTTCTCTGATGAATGTTCGTATCTGATGGGGAAGAGCTGTCAGGAACTGGTCAGCAACCATGAAGTCTCTAAGAGCTTCATAACTGCGATCAATTCCTGAATTCTCTATCCAAAAGTCGAACAAATGAAAGAGTGTGACCTGTAACTGCTGAAAGTTCTGGCCAGGCTGTAAGGTGACATACCTGAAATCTTTCCTGTAAGAATTAGTGGTTTTTTGATATGCTTTAAGGCAGTGGTTCCCAAACTTTTTCAGCTTGTTACCCAATTTAACATGCCACATAAAGCATGTTACCCCTTTCACAAAATGTTGTTATTATTGATATATATGGCTAAATTAAAACACTTGAGATATTTTCTTTTATTTATTGTATTTGAACATTGTGCATCTCTAATGACTATTACCAAAGATGTCAAGAACATCAGTGGGATGGATGGAGTTGCATACTTGAAGCTAGTTTAGGAATTCTTGGCTTCGTGGTTGAAAGTGCCAGCCTGGCATCGTTTGCAACATTCAAGCGAGTCCTCTTTTTTGTTTTCATACCCAGCACAGTTGAGAAGCCCTTCTCGCACAGAGTTGGCGAGTCAGGTAGTCGTGAAATCCAAAAGGAATCTGCATTTTGGTTTTGGAATTCGATTTTCAAGGCTTCATTGGCTCGCATTGTGATCCACTCCTCCTTTGCAGGGAAATCATCATCATGAATGGCATCATCAGGTACAGAGAAGGGATGAATGATCCACTGAAGAGTGGCTGTTTCTTGGTCACTCTCTGGAAAGTAGTGATGCATGCTTGTTTCAAGCCCCTTCAAATGGTCGCTCATTTCTTTGTTGATGGTCTGTAGAAGTGATCCAGTATCATGACTATTCTCCTCAACAAACTGGTCTAGGGTGGGAAACTGGGCGATCACTCCTTTCTCCAAGCGCCGAATCCAGAGTCTCAGTTTCCCCAGAAATGCAGTCACAGTGTGATGGGCATCAATGACAGTCGTGTTTCGGCCCTGGAGTTGCAGATTACCACTGTTCTGCTCCGCAAATATGTCAGCCAAGTAACAAAGTCGAGCAAGCCACTCCTTATCGGTGAACTTGGTAGCAAAAGATCCTTTTTGTTCCAGGAATTCCTGAACAGCTTTTCGGAGCTCAATGACTCGACGTACAACCTTGCCTCGTGACAACCAGCTTTATATACTAAGACAAAGTTAACAATAATCCTCATACCGGGTACCGCATTGTTTTCCTGATTTTCAGAATTCATAACTTTTTTTCTGTCACCCCTCCATTACCCCCCAAAAATGGTTAAATTACCCCAGGGGGTAATTTACCCCCAGTTTGGGAACCACTGCTTTAAGGATTGCCTTCTTCAGTAGGTTATAATTACATATGATATCCTGCGACAAAGTTGCATAGATATCAAGGCTGTACCAGAAAATAACATTCCTAACCTGGTAGCCCGGGTTTGTCAGCAGGCCATTCACAGAGGGAAGCAGTATTTTCGAACCTGATAATGTATGAATTTTATGTCGTCCCCCTCTGTAAAGGGGAGGTAAATTAGGTGTTGGAATATGTGTACGGACTGCACGTTGTTCCATTACTCCTTCCTCTAATTGTTGTTGTGTAAAAGTTAACTTTTATTTCTCTAATTCAAGGCGAGATTTTTCGAGCTCGCGATCCTTTTCTCTCTCTATTACTCATGTTCTCTAGCTTTTTCCTCAACTTCTCTTATCCTTTGCTCTTTCCTCAATTTCTCGTAATTTAACCTGTTCCTCACGTATTCTCAGCTTGTTCCTCACGTATTTTAGCTTGTTCCTCACGTTCAAGTCTATCACGCTCCTTTTTGTTTTTCTCTCTCTCTTTCTAACTGTCTTTCTTAGATTTCTCTCTCGTTCTCTCTCTCTCCTTTTTCCCTCTTCTCTTTCCCTTTCTAAACTGTCTTTCTTCTCTCTTTCAAGTCTTTCCTGGATCTTAGCACTAATGAAAGATTCAAAATTTTTTTCCCTTTTATTCCTAACATACTTCAGCGTTCATCCAAAATGGTATTCCCCCATATTTGCAAAAATTTAAACTTAAACTACCAGGGGAAAAATGAAATGGGAAATTAAGCAAAACGGAGGGTTCAATTCCTGCTCCTCTCAAACTGTAAATAAATCAGAGGGCTCGATCCCTGTTTCAATTAAACAGTATGTTTTAAATTTTAAAACGAAGGGTTCTATGCCGGCTCCGAGCAAATAGTAAGTAGAATGGGGTCACTTGACCATCCAATCTTCTCACCAACAAATCAAGAGTGTCCAACGACAGTTCCCCTTGATAAAATTAAGAGCTCAATGAAACAAATTGTCACTGGAAATCTCGGGTCCCTAGAGTCTAATCCTCCAAAGTGTTTCAAAGCTCACACAAAAATAGATGGCAGAATTAACTAGTATTCCTGCCTTGAATTTACTTACAATAAATTGAGACTATAACAATCACCAAATCTTTTAAATACCTGTACTGGGAGTCCTACCATAGAGAATGATTACTCATGGCTGGTGGTAACCGTCTGTGGTATGCGGCATTTTAAGTTCCAATGGTAGATTCGAGATGGAGTTGAATCTTGTTCCGTCGAGTTGATCCTGGCAAGGTCGCCACTTGTGAAGGCTTACTCAGCCCTGTAAAAAACTTCAGACAGTATTAGCAAGGATGGCTCCCCCTCAGGAAAATTAATGAATAGAAAAAGAAATAATTAACAGACAAATAAACACTTATTTTTACATTATTATTATTATTTATAATCAAGGGGAAAACGTTAAACCCGGAGGATTATTCAGCGCCTGGGGGGCGGAATGTGGAAGGAATTCAGGCTTAATTCGGGGAACTGGAGCACAGATCCAATTCCCTAAATCAAAAGCCCCTCACCAACATCAAGGAACCTTCCTTGAGGGGACTTTATTATACAGAAAATATAAAATAAAAACACTTAAATATGAATATTAATCCTACATTAAAGAAAATGAAAAATGAAAAATATAAATGAAACTGAATTCAATGCTAATATAAAACATGGGTGTCTGGTGTTGGTGACACTGCTTGTTGAAATCGTAGCCGTTGCCGATGATGGGGGCGGGTCGCAGGTGTTTGGTTACAACCCATGGCTTTTTGTTC
>NW_026510599.1:0-10331 GCF_026875155.1 Cherax quadricarinatus | reverse complement strand
GGGGTTAAACCACACACAAAAAATACCTTGAGTGGGGTTCGAACCCACTCATAAAAAAATCCCTTGGTGGGGTTCAAACCCATCATAAAAAAAATACCTTGAGTGGGGTTCAAACCCACTCATAAAAATACCTTGATGGGGTTCGAACCCACTCTAAAAAAAATCCTTTGAGTGGGGTTCAAAACCCACACATAAAAAATCCCTTTGAGGGGGGTTCGAACCCCTCAAAAAAAAAATCCCTTTGAGGGGGGTTCAACCCCATCATAAAAAAATACCTTGAGGGGGGTTCGAACCCCCCATAAAAATACCTTGAGTGGGGTTCAAACCCCACACAAAAAAAAATCCTTGAGGGGGGTTTTCGAACCCACTCAAAAAAAATACCTTTGGTGGGGTTAAACCCCATCATAAAAAATCCCTTGAGTGGGTTCAAACCCCCCACACATAAAAAAATCTTGAGTGGGGTTCGAACCCAACAAAAAAAAATCCGGTGGGGTTCAACCCACACAAAAAAAAAATCCCTTGGGGGGCTTGAACCCAAAAAAAAAAAAAAATCCCTTTGAGTTGGTTCAAACCCCCACACATAAAAAAATCCTTTGGTGGGGTTAAAAACCCCATAAAAAAAAATCCTTTGAGTGGGGTTCGAACAACATAAAAAAATACCTTAGGGGGTTCAAACCCCCTCATAAAAAATCCCTTGAGTGGGGTTCTAACCCACTCATAAAAAATCCCCTGAGGGGGGGTTCGAACCCCCCATAAAAAAATCCCTTGATGGGGCTGAACCACACATAAAAAATACCTTGAGTGGGGTTTCGAACCCACAAAAAAAAAACCCTTGAGTGGGGTTCGAACCCACTCATAAAAAATCCCTTGATTGGGGTTCGAACCCACACAAAAAAATACCTTGTGTGGGGTTCGAACCCACACACAAAAAAAAAAATACCTTAGGGGGGTTCGAACCCACACAAAAAAAAAATACGTTGAGGGGGGTTCGAACCCAAATAAAAAATCCTTGGTGGGGTTCAAACCCACACATTAAAAAAACCACTCATAAATAAAATACCTGAGTGGGGTTCGAACACACACATTAAAAAATCCTTGAGTGGGTTCGATCCCACACATAAAAAAATACCTTGGTGGGGTTCGAAACCACACAAAAAATTTACCTAGAGTGTGGGTTCGAACCAGTCATAAAAAATTACCTTGGAGTGGGGTTCGAATCCAACATAAAAAAATACCTTGAGTGGGGTTCGAATCCACACATAAAAAATACCTTGAGTGGGGTTCGAACCCACACATAAAAAAATAACTTGAGTGGGGTTCGAACCCACACATAAAAAAATACCTTGAGTGGGGTTCGAACCCACACATAAAAAATTACCTTGAGTGGGGTTCGAACCTCTCATAGAAAAATCTTGGTGGGGTTCGACCCACTCATTAAAAAAATACCTTGAGTGGAGGTTCGAACCCACTCATAAAATTAACTTGAGTGGGGTTCGACCCCCGGAAAAACCCAACATAAAAAATACCTTGAGTGGGGTTCGAACCCCACTCATATAAATTCCTTGAGTGGGGTTGAACCCACTCATAAAAAAATACCTTGAGTGGGTTCGAACCCACACATAAAAAATATCCTTGAGTGGGGTTCGACGCACACATAAAAAAATACCTTGAGTGAGCGTTCGACCACACATAAAAAAACTTGAGTGGGCTTGACCCACTCATAAAAAAATTACCTTGAGTGGGGTTAGAATCACAATAAAAAATTACCTTGAGTGGGTTTCGAACCACTCATAAAAAAAATACTTGAGTGGGTTCTAACCCACTCATAAAAAATACCCTGAGTGGGGTTCGAACCCACTCATAAAATAATAACCTTGAGTGGGGGCTCGAAACCACACATAAAAATACCTTGGTGGGTTCGAACCCACACAAAAATACTTGAGTGGGGTTCGACCACTCATAAAAAAATACTTTGAGTGGGGTACGACCCACACATAAAAAAACACCTTTGAGTGGGGTTTCGAACCCCACACATAGAAAAATACCTTGAGATGGGGTTCGAACCCACACTAAAAAGATACCTTGCGTGGGGTTCCCCTCCCCCCCCCCCCCCCCCCACCCCCTCCTTTTTCCCTAACCACACATAAAAAATTCCTTGAGTGGGTTCGAACCCACACATGAAAAATTACCTTGAGTGGGGTTCGAACCCACTCATAAAAAAAGTAACTTGAGTGGGTTCGAACCACACAGAAAAAATACCTTGAGTGGGGTTCGTATACCCACACATAAAAAATACATTGAGGGGTTAGAACCACACATAAAAAAATTACTTGAGTGGGTTCGAACCCACTCATAAAAAAATAACTTGAGTGGGGTTCGAACGATACCTACACGTAAAAAAATACCTTGAGTGGTTCGAACCCAAACATAAAAAAATACCTGAGTGGGGTTCGAACCCCACACATAAAAAAATACCTTGAGTGGGGTTCGAAAACCCACTAATAAAAAAAATACCTTCAGTTGGGTTCGAATCACACATAAAAAATAACTTGTGAGTTCGTGGTTCGAATCCACAAAAAATACCATGAGTGGGGTTCGAATCCAACATAAAAAAATACCTTGTGTGGGGTTCGAACCCACTCATAAAAAATACTTGACTGGGGGGTTCGAACCCACTCATAAAAAATTTACCTTCAGTGCGGGTTCGAATCCAACATAAAAATATACATTGAGTGGGGTTCGAATCCACACAAAAATACCTGAGTGGGGTTCGAATCTCACATAAAAAAATACATTGAGTGGGGTTCGAACCCACACATAAAAAAAAGACGTTGAGTGGGTACGAACCCAACATAAAAAAATCCTTGAGTGGGGTTCGAACCACACTTAAAAAATACCTTGAGTGGGGTTCGAACCACACATAAAAAATACTTGAGTGGGGTTCGAACCCACACATAAAATAAATACCCTTGGAGGGGTCGAACCCACACAAAAAGATATTGAGTGGGGTTCGAACCCACTCATAAAAATATACTTGAGTGGGGGTTTCGAATCAAACATAAAAAATACCTTGAGTGGGGTTCGAATCCACACATAAAAAATACCTTGAGTGGGGTCGAACCCAACAGAAAAAAAAATACCTGAGTGGGGTTCGAACCACACATAATAAAAAATACCTTGAGTGGGGTTCTAACCACTCATAAAAAAATACTTTAGTGGGGTTCGAATCCACACAAAAAACTACTTGAGTGGTGGTTTGAATCCACACATTAAAAATCCCTTGATGTGGGGTTCGAAACCCACACATTAAAAATACCTTGAGTTTGGGGTTCGACCCACACATAAAAAATACCTTGGAGTTGGGTTCGAACAACACATAAAAAAATACCTGAGTGGGGTTCGAACCCACAATAAAAAAATACATTGAGTGGGGTTCGAACCACACATTAAAAAAATAACTTGATGGGGTTCGAACCCACTCATAGAAAAACAATACTTGAGTGGTGTTCGAATCCCACATAAAAAAATATCTTGAGTGGGGTTCGAATCCACACATAAAAATACCTTGGAGTGGGTTCGAACCAGCACATAAAAAAATTCCTTGAGTGGGTGTTCGATACCACACAAAAAAAACAATACCTTGAGTGGGGTTCGAACCACTCATAAAAAATAACCTTGAGTGGGAGTCGAATCCACACTTAAAAATACCTTGAGTGGGGGTTCAGAATTCCAACTTTAAAAAAATACCTTGAGTGGGGTTCGAACCCACTCTAAAAAATACCTTGAGTGGGGTTCGATCCCACACATAAAAAATTACTTGAGTGGGGTTCGAACCCACTCCATAAAAAAATACTTGAGTGGGGTCAAACACACTTCATAAAAAATACCTTGAGTGGGGTTTGAACCCACTCATAAAAAATACCTTGTGTGGGGTTCGAACCCACTCATAAAAAATACCTTGAGTGGGGTCGAACCCCACTCATAAAAAATACCTGAGTGGGGTTCGAACCCACTATAAAAAATTCCTTGAGTGGGGTTCGAACCACTATAAAAAAAATTACATTGAGTGAGGTTCGAACCCACACATAAAAAATACCTTGAGTGGGCTTCGAAATCACTCATAAAAATACCTTGAGTGGGGTTCGAAACCATCTTAAAAAAATACTTGAGTGGGCGTTCGAACCACACATAATAAACATACCTTGAGTGGGTTCGAACCCAGCACATAAAAAAATAACTTGAGTGCGGGTTCGAACCAACACATAAAAAAAATTACCTGAGTGGCGGTTCGCACACCCACACCATAAAAAAAAGCCTTGAGTTGGGTTCGAACCACACATAAAAAAATACTTGAAGATGGGGTTGGAACCACTCATAAAAAATACCTTTATGGGTTCGAATCCACCACATAAAAAATTACCTTGAGTGGGTTCGAACCATCATAAAAAAATACCTTGAGTGGGGTCGAAACCCACTCATAAAAAATACCCTGTGTGGGGTGTCAGAACCCACTCATAAAAAAATACCTTGAGTGGGGTTCGAAACCACTCATAAAAAAATTCCCTGAGTGGGGTTCGAACCCACTCATAAAAAAATTACTTGGAGTGGGTTCGAACTCCACACATAAAAAATACCTTAGAGTGGGTTCGAACCTCATAATCAAAAAATTACCTTGAGTGGGGTTCGAACCCACAGTCACTCATAAAAAGTTACTGCAGTGTTGTCATACCAATACTCACTATTTTTTTTTGTTTTCTTTAGTTTTTTTCAAGGAAACTCCATGGAAAATAATTAATAATGACTCTGATTACATTCTTAACTAAAATAAAAAAAAAAATAATTGAAATTGACTACTATTGAATTGTATCCTATTTATAAACCTCGTCCCCTTCAGTTTCTTGGAGGATCAAACACACCACACGCACACACAACATACACACAACATACACACACACATACACACACACACATGCACACATCATTTATTTATTTAAACTTTATGTCCTTTTTAATCTGATAATTCTGATCTTTATCATTTTTTCGTGGTGGGTAACTGAGGGCGTCCTCTATGTCCGTTGACGTTTTAACTGGCGTATCCACTTCCTTATATCAGACAGATGGACTTTTAATCACGGATCGCAGTACACTTTTTTGGAAATTGTCGGTTGGAATTATCTATATCATTGTCGAATTCAGTCAGCGCATGAGTCGACATATTGATTGCTTTAACTTCTGGAGATATTGCATTCTCATGTAGAACCAGGCCAGTGTCTTGGCCTCTTGAGACGGGAACTGACAGTTAGGTCCATGAAGGCCAGTGCATGGCTAGGCGCAGTACCGCCTCTACCTGTTCTACTCTTGTAAGTCTTTTCAATTTTCTGTAACAGGTACGGTTTTATTCTTGTAGTATTTCTTCACCACTCTGCGGGGAGGCGGTCAAGTTCACTACCACCATTATGGTAGATTAATCTCTATCATGAGAGACGTACAGAGAGATGCTCGTGAGGTTCATGAGACTAGCAGTACAATACGACCGTGACCTAAATGGTATTGGAGGCTCCGCGGAAAGTGGCCCGTCGCTGCTACAGACTACACATCCTTTACGAAAGTGCGAGGAGTTCACGAACGATGGTTGGATTTTCAAAATCCAGAAAGGCTTGGTAGTTCCATGAGAGGGTGATATACACCATGGAATTCGACATCATCACTCTTCTCTTGGACTTGCCATCTTGTGGTGACCTTGGGAGGGATACACTACTAGGTTACTACTAGGTACTAGTGGGGTTTCGAACCCACACGCTGAGTCTTATCTCTCTCTGAGCGATGTGTAAAACTAGGTAGGGTGTACAAGTTTAACAAAGAATAAATTTCTTTTTTTACACCACAGAATGTTAAGTACATTATAGGAATAGTGATTAAAGCTGTGTAATATTGTGATAGAGAATTCATTTGTTATTGTTCGTGTTATATAGTGGAAGATAGTGCTGTTATGTAGGTTTTGGAAATAGGATGGCGGGTGGGGGGTATTATTTGTGTTAATAATATAAATGGGCCCCCAAATTATGAGGTAGTTGGAATTATGGCTAAGTGACGAAATACTAGTTTGTGTTCGGTTTTATAAATGGATCCATAATTTTTGATGGGGTCGGACCGGTAAGCCAGCGGAAATAAAGGCTCGGTAAGAGACCAAAAGCTCACAAAGGCGGGTCATCTTCTGACTAAGACCCGCGTCAGGAAACATTTGTACTGTTTCCTGACGTACCTTACCTACCTACTTGTTTTGTGAGTGTAGCAATGTGAATGTTTTTGTTTTGGCCAAGTACATAGTTTCCGTATTGGAGTATCACAGCTTCATTGTAGATGACATTAATTATTTCTGTTTAATAATAATAATATCTTTATTTACTACTAGTACTTGTACAAGGTATACAGTCCTAGCTGACAAACAATGGACATACTACTATAAGAAACTCCTTGTTATGCTCTGCATTTCTTTTTTTTTTTTTTTTTTTTTTTGTTTTTTTTTTATTAGGGCAAATTAGGTCAGTGGTCACAGGGGATGCGGGGACCCACACCAGTCCACTAACACCCAGGTAACCATTTTACTGATGGGGAAACATAGACAACAGGTGGATAACAACACGTCCAATGTTTCTACTTGGCTGGGAAATCGAACCAGGTCCTCGCCGTGGGAAACCGATGAGCGTAGCACCAGGCAAATGGGTGAGGTGAGTGTGTTGAACCACAGGTGGTATTTGTGTGGTATTTGTGTAGTTTGGTGACGGGGTGTTTAAGGGAGATAAGAGGTTTTCTGATAGTAGTTTGCAAGGTGTGAATGTTGTCTGAAGTGTTAGAATTTTCAGGTTAGGGGTGTTCAGATTTTAGGGCCTGTGAATACATGGGAAGTAAGTTACTCTGTCCGACTTTTTTGGGGTTATCCTACGTTTTTTTACATACGATACTATGTTTTAGATAAGATTTCCTTCAGATTTTAAACCCCGGAGGGTTAGGCACTCAGGATTACCCAAGACACGAAAGTCAGTGGGTCATCGAGGACTGTCTGATCTTAGTTCCATGAGGTCCTCAATCTTGTCCCCAGGATGCACCCACACCAGTCACTAAACACCCCAGGATGCACCCACACCAGTCCACTAACCTGGATGCCTCCACACCTAGTCACTGTACACCAGGGATGCACCCACACCAGTCCACTAACACCCAGGATGCACCACACAGCTCACTAACACCCAGGATGCCACCCACACAGTCACTAACACCCAGGATGCCCAGTCCACTAACACCAGGATGCACCCACCGGTCACTAACACCCAGGATGCGGACCACCCAGTTCACTAACACCGATGCGACCACACCAGTCACTACACCAGGATGCACCCACACCAGTCACTACCACTTAGGATTGCCACCCACACCAGTCCATAACACCCAGGATGTGACCCACACCAGTCCACTAACACCAGGAATGCAACCCACACAAGTCCACTAAAACACCCAGAATGCCCCCCACAGTCACTAAACACCGGATGTGTAAATAATAACATAGGAAACTAAAAATGGTACACAGAAAAATAATTATAGGTGGGCCGGTGGCCTGTTGGCTAAAGCTCCGCTTCAACACGAGGGCCGGGTTGATTTCCGGCGGGTTGGAAACATTTCGACACGTTTCCTTACACCTGTTCACCTAGCAGCAAATAGGTACCTGGGTGTTAGTCGACTGGTGTGGGTCGCATCCTGGGGGACAAGATTAAGGACCCCAATGGAAATAAGTTAGACAGTCCTCGATGACGCACTGACTTTCTTGGGTTATCCTGGGTGGCTAGCCCTCCGGGGTTAAAAATCCGAACAAAATCTTATCTTATCTTATCTTATCTCTAACAAACATAGAATGAACATTAAAATGGTATAAAATACCGACAGGTTGTTAGGTAAGACACATATGCAACAGTTAGGTATCTTTATTTCGAAACGTTTCGCCTACACAGTAGGCTTCTTCAGTCGAGTACAGAAAAGTTGATAGAAGCAGAGATACTGAGAGATGTAATCATTCCATCACCCTTTAAAGTTTGAGGTGGTCAGTCTTCAGTCTGGAGAAGCGGCATTGTTCATAGAAATGAAACAAATATGGAGATGAAGTGACAGGATGGTAGCTTCTTATAGTGCCAACAGGTGAGACGTAGGTTCACTAGAAGACGTAAGAACTAGATGTGGGAGGTCAGGTCCTCTAAATCATCCGTTCTCCATAGTAGAGGTGTCGAAGTGATTGTAGGTCTGTACAAGTACCTGTGATACCTAACTGTTGCTATGTGTTTACCTAACAACAAACATAGAAGAATGATTGCTCTAGAAGCTCTCATTGCGATTTTTGATGTTATCCCAAATATTTTCAGATTTGAATGGGGTAACAAGGGCCCTATCTTCATAAATAAAAAATAAATAAGGTCATTAGGCAAACAGGTTACAATAAGTTACAATTATCATAGTATAAATACTTAACATCCCTCTCCCCCCCCGGCCCTCGCCCCCGCCTAACACCCGCCACCGCATTCCCGCCCTCCCCCAGCCACAATCCCTCCTCCTACACGCTGCCTCCACCCGTCCGCTCCACCTTTCCCAGCGCCCAACGCCCGCCCTAACACCCGCCACCGATTACCCGCCCCCTCCCCCAGCCACAATCCCCCTCGCCTACACCGCCCACCCTCCACCCCCGTCCTCCACACTCTCCCCGCCCTCGCCCCCGTCCCTAAACCGCCATCCGCTTCCCCGCCCCTCCCCCAGCCACCAATCATCTCCGCCTACCCACCTCCGCCCCTCACCCCCGCTCCTACACCACTCTCCCCGCCTCGCCCCCCGCTCTATCACCCGCCCACCCTATTTCCCGCCCCTCCAAAGCCACCAATCCCCTCAGCTTTACCACCACCAGCCCCTCCACCCCCCGCTCCTCCACCACCATCTCCCCCGCCCTCGCCCCCCGCCCCTAACCCCCCGCCACCCGCATTCCCGCCCCCTCCCAGCCACCAATCCCCTCGCCTACCACCTCCCGCCCCTCCACCCCCGCTCCTCCACCACCTCTCCCCGCCCTCCCCCGCCTCTAACACCCCGCCACCCGCATTCCCGCCCCTCCCCCAGCCCACCAATCCCCTCCGCCTACCACCGCCCGCCCCTCCACCCCCCGCTCCTCCACCACCTCTCCGCTCCCCTCGATCCCCTCGATCATTCAACAAGTGCACACACCACACTCAACAAGTGCACACACCACACTCAACAAGTGCACACACCACACTCAACAAGTACACACACCACACTCAACAAGTGCACACACCACACTCAACAAGTACACACACCACACTCAACAAGTACACACACCACACTCAACAAGTACACACACCACACTCAACAAGTGCACACACCACACTCAACAAGTGCACACACCACACTCAACAAGTACACACACCACACTCAACAAGTACACACACCACACTCAACAAGTGCACACACCACACTCAAAAAAGTACACACACCACACTCAACAAGTACACACACACACTAAAACAAGTGCACACACCACACTCAACAAGTACCACACACCACACTCAACAAGTACACACACCACACTCAACAAGTACACACACCACACTCAACAAGTGCACACACCACACTCAACAAGTACACACACCACACTCAACAAGTACACACACCACACTCAACAAGTACACACACCACACTCAACAAGTACACACACCACACTCAACAAGTGCACACACCACACTCAACAAGTGCACACACACTCAACAAGTACACACCACACTCAACAAGTACACACACCACACTCAACAAGTGCACACACCACACTCAACAAGTACACACACCACACTCAACAAGTACACACACCACACTCAACAAGTGCACACACCACACTCAACAAGTACACACACCACACTCAACAAGTACACACACCACACTCAACAAGTGCACACACCACACTCAACAAGTGCACACACCACACTCAACAAGTGCACACACCACACTCAACAAGTGCACACACCACACTCAACAAGTACACACACCACACTCAACAAGTGCAACACCACACTAACAAGTGCACCACACACTCAACAAGTAACCACCCACACTCACAAGTAACACACACACTCAACAAGTGACACACCACACTCACAAGTACCCCAAACCACACTAAACAAGTGCCAACACACTCAAAAAGTGAACCCACTCAAAAAATACCCCCACCACATCAAAAGTGCCACACCACTCACAAGTACCACACCACACTCAACAAGTAACCCCCACACCAC
>NW_026510598.1:0-13949 GCF_026875155.1 Cherax quadricarinatus | reverse complement strand
TTCTAAGATTAGATATAAAACCCCCACAGTTTGTCTAGACAGGTCTCCCCAAAAGATCGGGGCAATACAGAGGACACATCATTAGAGCGGTAGTTGCAGTAGACATCTCGCTGCGAAAGATAGGTCACATGAAATAGACATATCATTGTAATAGACAGCTAACGGCAAGTAACATGTACTCACCTAATTGTACTCACTTAATTGTGGTTGCAGGGGTCAAGACTCAGCTCCTGGCCCCGCCTATTCACTGAGTGCTACTAGGTCCTCATTCTCTCTGCTCCATGAGCTTTATCATACCTCCTCTTAAAACTATGTATGGTTCCCGCCTCCACTACATCACTTGCTAGGTTATTCCACTTCCTGACTACTCTGTTACTGATGAAATACTTCCTAACATCCCTTTGAATCATCTGGGCTTCAACTTCCAATTGTGACCCCCTTATTTCTGTGTCCCCTCTCTGGAACATCCTGTCTCTGTCCACCTTGTCTATTCCAAGCAGTATTTTGTATGTCGTTATCATGTCTCCCATAACCCTCCTGTCCTCCAGTTTCGTCAGGCCGATTTCCCTTAATCTTTTTTCATAGGACATTCCCCTTAGCTCTGGAACTAACCTTGTCGCAAACCTTTGCACTTTCTCTAATTTCTTGTGCTTGATCAAGTGTGGGTTCCAAAAGGTGCTGCATACTCTAGTATGGGCCTGATGTACACAGTGTACAATGTCTTGAACGATTCCATAACTTAACTTATCGGAACGCTGTTCTCAGGTTTGCCAGGCGCCCATATGCATTGGGACCTGTGTGCGCGTTTGTGTGTATGTGCTTGTGTGTGTGTGTGTGTGTGTGTGTGTGTGTGTGTGTGTGTTGTGTGTTATGTGTGTATGTGTGTGTGTGTGTGTGTGTGTATGTGTGTGTGTGTGTGTGTGTGTGTTTCCGTAATAACCAGGTGAGTGGACTCCGGTGGGAAGCACAGCTCGGAATCTTTGATGTTACTCTTCATGGGGAAATTAACTTGTGATGTTAACAACAAGTTTCTTGAACGGAGAAACTTATCAAATATTAACAAGGAAGTAGTAAACATTGTACACTAGAAAATGGCTGCTGAAAACTCTCCATTCTTTCCTCTATATTCCTTCCTTCTTATTTTCTTCCTCTTTCGTCTCCTATTCCTCTTCCTCTACACTTTCCTCCTCTACTTTTCCTCCTTCCTCTACCGTTCTTCCCTCGAGCCCTGCATTAGGAATGAAAGGAAAACTAATCATGGTTCGGGTGGGGGTTAGAACCCATGGCGAGTGAACCGTAAAACTCCAGGCCAGTGGTTTGATGTTACAATTTTGTGAGTTAAGATAAAAGAAAACTACCAGATAAGGTTTTGGTTCAGTGTGAACGTTAAGTCCTCAGGCTTAAGCGAAACTTTGTCCACTGAATGCTGGCCCTAGCAAAGTGCGCGCGTCATTCCCACACAGCATAATACTGACAACATTCACCTTAGCAGCATATATATATCCCACAAAATGTATCCTGGCTTCACTCAAGCAACAGTACATCCTCACTCAATATATCCTGTCATTACTCAGCTAACATAGTACGTATATCCACGCACTACATCCTCAGCTAACATCTTTGATTCTTTTCATTCTAAGCAACATTTCTGGTGTACCTTCCTCTTGTGTTCGCTTCGTATCGTGGCTCGTGGTGTGTTTCATTATGGTACTCCGGCCAGACCCCCGCGTCTGTGCCATCTTGATGTGAATAAAGAATAAAAACTTGTTGTAAAATGGGTTCTGCTGGGTATTTAAATATAACATGAATAAGCAAATTAACGAAAAAACACTGAAATTTTTTAGACAATCTCAGCAACTAAAGTAGAGTTGTCAAATTATTTTAAGTCAGGCGATCACTGTTTACAAAGGAGATGTGAGTGCTTTAGAAAAACTTCACCGGTAAAATTGTAGTTTGTTTCGGTTGGTATTATGTTTTTTTGCTATAGGCTCAGAGCAAGAGAGAAATGCTCTCAGTACACAAATAACCCGCGGGTTATTTGTTTATGTTCCAGTCACAGTATTGTGCCTTTTTTGTTATGAAATACTCTCAGGCTAAAGCCTTGCTCAGTAAACTGTCTCTTCACCATACATGTCGACACCATTTGTCAGTCATTCCATACAGGGCAGCTTGTTTAGGTAAAAAGAATCATCTCACTTACAGTGTAAGATTATTATTATTATTATTATTATTATTATTATTATTATTATTATTATTATTATTATTATTATTATAACTAACCGTTAAGCCCACAAGGGTCATACAGCGCTGTTACAAGATAAGAGCCTAAGATAAACACATGATATAACTGCACATCACACCCTCACAAGAGATAATGATGAACGTTTTTAAGGATATTAAAACACTGGAAGTATCAGAAGTAATAGATTCGTGAAATAAAACTCATCCACTTGGCGTTTGAGTTCCTTCAGCAAAGGACCAAACGTAGTTACAAACGACGATGGAAAGAAATGGCATGACACCCACACGATGGATAAACACAAATGCAGGGACTTGATAAAGCCCACTGTGTGGGCGAAACGATGTCGATAAAGGATCGCATTACACTATATTTGTGTCTTTATCTAATCTAAACTATGCCAACTCATTACTTGAACTAATCGTAATTCCATTAGCAGACACGACATCATATGCTAGCACTCTGGGGGACCATATAAGTCAATTGACCTCCAGAGCTCAGATCAGTATGTCGAACACAGGTAGGTCAGACTGCGGTCTCTTCTACCCTCGCCTTCCGTAGGACCAGCGGTTATTGCACCTTACTGTGTCCCTAGACACACCATTTTATCGTGTCCCTTTCATCTTACGATAAAGTTTACCCTCTTAAATAAACAGCAGTCACCCAGCCAGGTCAGGAGACCCACCAGGTCGCCTTTCCTCCGACTTGAAGAGAGAGCGTGTGGACTACGACGCTTTAAGGAACTACATTATTAGTTACTACGATATGTTCTGCGTTATCAGATGTAGGTAGTCCATTTATTAGTCCTTATTGGCTGTTGACTAGATATGGTTATAGATTAGTTCTGGGTTATGCAATCTAAGTTGATCTAACGTAGAATAAAATTTTTTTTTAGAGATTTAGATCGTGTGGAAATCAAAGAACCGTAATGCGTCCTAATTCTCTCTTTAAATATCAGTAGAGGCTGCAACACATCTTACAATCTACAGAAACTATGAACTTACCGTTTCACTATAGAAACATTTTGATGTATAGATATATCTTAGGATACTAAGATATAGCTATACATTATGTACATATTTTTAATTTAGTGCAGAAAATACTGCAGCTTCAGACAATCCATTGGCTTACAGCAGTACATTAAGCTCCTTCTCCGCGCATATGCTGTGCTCTTATCAAAATCGATGGACTAATCACATCGACTGGAGGCTGAGGGACTGATTACCTCAAACTCCTTCTGATCATCAACCATCTTCTCTGTAGTGGACTGAGGGAAGCCACTGGTTGGCGAAACGTTTCCACAGTAAAGATACCCAAGTGTTGCACAATTGATGCTTGACTAATGAAAAGGTCGTTATCTGACAAAGACTTATGTTACAAAATGTTTGTCCTGTTTCCTGACGAAATAGCATAAGTGTCCACCTTTACCATCAAGTATATAGGTTATGTTGTATTACGAACACTGATGTAGTCTTGTGGTCTGCACACCTGGTTGTAGCACCATAACCAAGGTAGGAATGAGGAACGAACAAAAGTCAGCAATGAGTGAATACTTTTTATATGTTTTCCTTCACCAAAACAGCTTGGAGGTATATGTGCAATGTATATACATTATATAAAAGGGAAGTTTACCAGTGTTGCTTCACGAGTTTCCGCATTATTTCACAACTTAGACAGGTTTTCTTTGGTTGGACTGAACCAAGGTGCTAGCTAGCACAACAAGGAGGCCCCACTCTTGGCAGCTGGTTCGCTGGCCTGTATAGTATATGACATACGTTGATATAAATCCGCCATACTCTTAGTGTGCCACATATGCCACATATGCGATGATGGTAAAGTATTTTATTCTAAGGGCATCCGTTTGACTGAATGAAATGTAACATTGTATAACGAGTTTGAAGAATAAATAATAAATATCAAATTTGCCTTGGAAGATATCATGTTCCATATTACGCAAATAAAATCAGTCACACTATTGCCAACAAATTTATTATTGTCATTATAATCATGGGGGAGCTCTAAACCCGTAGGATTATACAGCGCATGTGGGGGTGGGGTGGATGGAAGGTATTCAGGCTTAATTCAGGGAACTGGAGCACAGACCCAATTCCTTAGATCAAGAGCCCCTCACCAGCGTCAAGGAACCTCCCTTGAGGGATTGCCAACAAATGTAAGAAACCAGTCCTAATCCAAACTCCAGAAGTCTACAGAACTGTCTGTCAGGTTTACAGCTCTCCTTACGTAAGACTGACTGGGAGGAACTTAGACAACAAGGATCACTGCGCACACAAGAACGGTCAGATTTGCACAAGATGGCGCAGTTATTCTTTTTAACACGTTCTGCAAGCCAAGTACAACGTACAGTGGAAATCTCTTACACCAAATATCCTGTCGCCACATTGTAATGTCTCAGGTACCTGTGCCATGGACTTCCAGTTTTATAAATTGAATATTGTATAATTTCGTCCTGACATCTTGCTTGTGTGTGTGTAATTGAAGGCTGGTTGAGACCGTAACGTTCCTTGGACCGAAGTTGGATCGAAACGTCGTCGTAAGCTCCTCTCTCCTATGAGCGAGTTATCTGTGTATTGTTCCAGTCAGGGTATTGTGCCTTTATATTCTTCGTTCCTTGGGTAGTTTGTAATTACAACTCGACTTTATTTTAAATACCTTTACATTTATTTATTTTTAAATAACAAAGATGTATTTTGATAATATATAAATTGATTCATCTTACCAGCAAATCTTTGCTTAATATTTAAAAAGGATCTTTCCCTGATTCATGAAATCATTGTCAGTGTTGGGTGACAAGTGGTCCCAGTGGAGTGTGACTGGGCAGTGTGTTCTGAGAAGCGATTGTGACCTCGCTTCAGTGGAACTTATCCACAACTTATTAACATATGGGAGAACCCGAAGCCTGCAAGCAAAACCGAAGTTCGTGTGTTACTTCAGTTTGGAGTTCATGTATGAAAACTTGGTAGTTTTTTGAACTAATTAGAACCGTAAATTATTCCTGCTGTGCTGTGATTTAACCTGAATTAAGATAAAGAAATTTTTATAAATATTTAAGCTTTCTTTTTCTTTGAGATTTTCAACTGTTATAATAAAAAGTCTAAATTACCCCCTCAGACCAAAGAAAACAACATACATACGAACACATTCATGCCCAAACCAGGCATAGTGTCCTAACGACGAATGTCTTTGGCAGCTGGTAACTATCACACATACAAACTGCATTTTCTTGGACTGTAAGAAGGCTGTCGACACAGTTCCTCACCAGAAACTGGTACAAAAGCTAGAGGAGCAGGCGGGAATAATAGGAAAAGCACTGTAATGGATCCGGAATATCTGACTGCCAGGAAACAACGAGTATTGGCACGTGACGTGTCGGTAGGCGTTAGGTAAGGGGGGTTTCCCACAAGGTCATTCCTAGGTGGGTGCTGTTTCTGGTATATGTAAATGAACGACGCATGTGATGATCCAGAGGGGCCCATTTTGCAACGATGTGAGGGACTAATGCGGAAATTAAAGCAGACGGGACTGGGTGAAACGCAAAGGGAACGGAGAGACTGCAATCCTGGGGTTAAACCCCCCAGTGCAAAATCATAAGTTGGGGGAAGGAAAAAGAAGCCCGCAAATGGAATACATGCCGGGAGTCAAAAACCCTCAATCTGGGAAAAGGGGTTTCGGGGCGGATCACACGGAGCACACCCTTTTTGAGGGGCACATAAATAATTTTCTGAGATAGGGCGTCTCAAACCTAAGATAGTTTTTTCGACAATTTAAAGAAAGGGGTTATTGAAACAATAAAACATGTTACGTCAGTTTTTAACTGGGTATGAAACTTGATCAGGGGGGAAACCCACCCCTGTCAAAACACTCAAAAAAATTAAAGAAAGCCAAAGGGTTTGCAACAAACTACCCCAGGGGAAAGGGGCTATGTTTGGGGAAATTTTTTAAGGGGAACTCCCCTGAACACTGAGGAAAAGAAGGAGGGGGGGACTGACAACAAAGTTTAAAATACTAAGGAATTGAAAAGGTGGAAAAGGACGAAGTTTCAGAGATGCAACACAACGAAGTCAAACCAGATGAGACAAGATGTTTTGGAGTATTTCTTCCGTTTTGAGTTGTCAGGGAACTGAAAATCTGGGAGTGAATTGGGATAGGATCCCTACAGGATTCAAAAGAGGTACGAGAAAGCTCTTTGAGCATGAGAGGTGGATTTAGTAGCGACCAGATAGAGGAGGGCAGAGCTGCGGGTTGACCCCGAACTAAAATAAGTAATACACCCCAAGCAACAAAACACACAAAACCACACACACACCACACACACAAACCCCACAAAACACAGACACCAACAACAACCACACACACACACCACCCACACACAAACACACACACAAACACTGTAATACACTCGGTTTTAGTACAAAATATAAAGCATATAAGTCTCACGGGTTTGATGGCATCCTCCGAAAAATAAAATACAAATAAAATCAGGGTACACCGAGGCCAGAGGTAAACAAATTAGCCTTTAAAACCCGGCCCAAAAAAAGCCTCGCTCAAAAACCCTTCGGGGCGCTCTCCTCCAAATTCTATTTAATTTTTTTTTTCCATTGTTTTGAGGCGAAAATATTCGGGTTGGTTTTATTTAGTTTTTTCGGGTTAATACGCATGGCCAGATGAAACTATTTGGAGTAACTATTACCACAGCCCGTGTAGGGTTTTTAGTGGCAGTGGAAAAACGCTGGCCATCGGGTCATTTTTGACGGGCCCCAAGGGTAAATAACAAGGGTTGGTCCTCTCTGGGGTTTTACACTGAGTTTAATTTAATTCATTTTTTTTTTGGGGATTAAAACATTTTTGACTAGTGGTGAGCAGTGACCAACCTTCATGACCCCCCTGTAGTCGACTGATCACCTAACCACCCCCCAAGGAGTTCCTTGATGTGGTGAGGGCTCTTGATCTAGGGGAAATTTGGATCTGTGCTCCGACTCCCTGAATTAAGCCTGAATACCTTCCCCCCCCGCACATGCGCTGTATAATCCTACGGGTTTAGCGTTCCCCCATGATTATAATTATAATAATACACCTAACCAACCCTCGAGGTAAAGATGTGAATGCCAAGTCTCCTAACTTAACCCGCTGCTCCTGTTCACCTACAGCGCTGTATGACCCTGGTGGGTTTAGCGCTTGGTTTTGATTATAATAATCCTGCTCACCTAGCAGTAAATAGATACCTGACAGTAAGTTGACTCTTGAACGTCGCGTTTCAGGGAGGACCCTGAGAATCCCAATGGAATGATCTAAACCACCTGCATTTCTTGGTATAACCTGGATTATTTAATAAAACTACATAATTAATGTTTCTAAGAGTTTTATTAAGCTTTTGGTTCAATAAACGTAAATGGAAAACCGAAGGTTATATATATAAAATATATATATATATATATATATATATATATATATATATATATATATATATATATATATATATATATATATATATATTATTGTTGGTTATTTATTTATGATTTGTAATATTCTGTAAAATATTTTGAATAAAGTGTAGTAAAAAAATATACAGAAATTTGCTTTATTAATCTCTCTTGTTTATATGTATTATGTACGATGATGTTGTCAGGTGAGGAATATTATTGCTCAAGATGGGGTAATATTTTCAGCGTCACACAACGTGGGAATATACCTGTTGCTCCAACAGGTGAGCCTATTGATTGCTGATATAAATTAAGGGTATGGATAGTGACCTGTCATTTTTGCCCTCCTCCTCTTCCTTCTTCTCCTCCTCCTAGTCAATTCTTCTCCCTCACTACCTCCCCCAAAACAAAGTCAGGTTACTCACCACATTTTTCTCCTCCATCTAGTTCTCTGACAAGGGTGTAAGAAATACGGGGCTTTGTATAATATTTGTGGAATTATTAGAAAAAAAATGAGACCCATTAGGTTTTGAAGAATTCATTAACTATGAAAGAGCTGGAGCTGGCTGATGGTGTTAAAATGGGTAACTGGTAGTTCCTTATCTCTGTCAAGGAAACGATGTTTGTGATGGTGGCGATGATAGTGATGGTGACGGTGTTGATGGTTTTGGAGGCAATGATGTTGGTGGTGGAGATGGTGGTTGTGGAAGAGTTGGTGAAATTAATGGTGGCAAGCACTCTTCCCTCCAAGATTGACTTCCAAGTACGCATGTATTCCTGGTGACAGGTGGACTGATGATTGAGCCTCCTAAATATGCACAATAATCTGAATATCTATCTCATTTCCTTGATGTTCATGTCAGTTGTTCGGTGACTGCACTCCTGTGCACAGTGGTACATTCATAATTTTTCGCTATGCCCAGTCTGCTAAGAAGAGAAAGCTTGTTTACCTTCTCTGTGCCCTTCTCTGTCCCCTTCTCCGTGCCCTTCTCTGTCCCCTTCTCCGTGCCCTTCTCTGTCCCCTTCTCCGTGCCCTTCTCTGTCCCCTTCTCCGTGCCCTCCACATTTGTGATCTTCACCTTTTCGACTCCAAAAGAGCTAGAAAAGGAATACCTTTTCTTAACCATTTTTAATCCTTAAGTAAAAAAAAAATATGGCTTCACTGGATTCTAGTGATGTGATGCTGTTTTTATTTCTTATGTACACATTAGTATAACTATAAACATGTTTGACTTGTATACCATGGGATACCTTTGTATACTACTGCGCCATAATTGCACCATGACCTCCATCACCGCCATCATCGTCCATTACACCCTCCTGGCCCACGACTCCGCCTCTGCGTCTATGATTCACGCCAGTGGCATTAGGATCAATGTTGCTCTTCGAATGGAACTCGTTAAGCAGGATAGAACACCAAGATGGCGCCTTTTTCTCACATCTTCTACGCTCTTTCTTACAGGATTGAAGGTTTCCAGCCACTCTACAAAAATTTATCAATTAGGACTTAAATGCAAAAATTGTTTAATATCGCGATTTCGGAGATGAATTGATCGAGTCAATTAACAGGGTCACGAGTGAGTCATTCAATTGCGTTGTTCTT
Source organism: Cherax quadricarinatus (assembly GCF_026875155.1). Classification (NCBI taxonomy): domain Eukaryota; kingdom Metazoa; phylum Arthropoda; class Malacostraca; order Decapoda; family Parastacidae; genus Cherax; species Cherax quadricarinatus. The sequence goes on along the minus strand of NW_026510598.1, from coordinate 4,669 downwards.
TCCGTTGTATTTACTCTTCTGGGAATCATGTAAAAACATATAGATCTGCGGTGCTGGGAACGGCAAGACTTCAAAGCTCTTTTGCCCTCGTGTATACACGGAGATAATAATTTATACATGGCGGATTGACTGGTTAAGCACTCGTGAGGTGTGTAAAGACTGAACTTGTTAAGAGGGAAAAAAAAAACACTAGTGATAATGACTTTTGGTGGTGTTTTTGTGGTAGTTTTTTTTTTTTTTGTGTGTGTGTGTTCGCTAAGCTTTTTGTGCTGACGCCTCCACCAAGCTGGTGATTGGTGGATTAAGAACTTTCGATTAGTTTTTAATTTTTGTGTGTGCCCATTTACATATAATTATTAGTTTGAATTACTTAATTATACTTTAGGTCGTTACTACTCATTGCGATACCTGTTTATTAACAGAATAGATATATTATTATTATTATTATTATTATTATTATTATTATTATTATTATTATTATTATTATTATTATTATCATCATCATCATCAAAGCAAGGTGCTAAACCTACTAGGGTCAAACAGGCGCTGCAGAATAGATGTATAGATAATTTAATAATTAAAATGAAATGAAAGTTTGACGTGTGAGCGGAGCAGATAACTGTGAGGTGAACCCGAGGTTCAAACTCAGGACCAGATTGATGCTCGTTAGAACGTGTGACTTCTACTATATGAGGCTGGTGAGGGGCTCTGGATCCAGGGAATCCGATTCCCTGAATTAGGCCTGAATGCCTTCCATCCCCTCCCCCACACTGGCGCTGCATAATCCCTACGAGTTTAAGCGCTCCCCATGATATTAATAATAATAATAATTATAGTAATAATAATCTGCTTGTCAGAGGCACTACCAGTAGATCTTTTATGACTATATTAAACAATCGTAAAAGTTACGACTATTTATTCTAGATTCTTATATATTAATGTGTATATTAATTGGGGCAGTGATGTAATAAGAAAACTGATGTTTATTTGAAAAATACGTGGCAGTGATATGACAGGTAATTAATTTAATAAGAGATATGGCCACTCTTAGCTTCTATAATCATTACTACACGCTGCGGCATAGAATCAACCGATGTTGAACACATTTTGACAAATTCTTCATCGTGGTAGCAGATCCTAATAACAGCAGCAATGAGCTTCTCAACAGTTGAAAAGTCCTGTTTCGCGAGCCTGCGTTTGTTATTGCCCATAGATTCTCAATTGGTCAGGAGATTCCAGACGAATTTGGAACGCTTAGCCCACTCTCTTCGAAGAATGTCCGCGTCTTTTTTGGAATTGTAGCATGGAGCAAAATCCTGCTGGAAAATGCTTTCTTCATCCACAATGGATAGTATATGAGTTGCCAGGATTGCCTTGTTCATCGTTCCCTCAACAATAACAAACCGTTGAAGGCCTTTAACAAAACATCTTGTTTGGTGGGTGTTTTGGCGCTTGTTGAAAGTGTCCATTCCAAAAAGGTTCGCCTTTGCTTCGTATCGCTACCACTGATCTGTACCCATGTACTTCAAAATGCGCTACATCTGAAAATATAACTTTTTCTCCATTCATCTGCCGTCCATCCCTTATAATCAAGTGCCCACCGCAGAGGTTTTTCCTTCATGGTAGCAATCAATAATTGTTTCTTTATTGGCTTTCTGGCAGTTCTGCCAACTTCGAGGAGCCTTCGTAGAGCAGTTGAAGAGTCAACATTTATGCTAACTAAAGTCAAATCTCTCTGTAGATTTTTGCTGAGTTTCTTGGGATCCTTCACTCTATTTCTTATGATATCCTTGTCATCGTGAAGTGTTGTCTTGTGTTTTCTTCCCCATCTTCCTCGACACAGAGTTCCATAATCACCACTCTCATCAGCTCTCTTCAGAGTCCGACCAACAGTTGACTTTGCTAGGCTCAAATTTTCGGCGACCTGTCTGATCTCACATCAGTATGTATTCTAAGAGTTACAATACTTGCACGCTTCTTATGTGTAACATCCGTCATGAATTTTAGCAATAATCATGAACTGAAGGGGAAAATTTGGCGAAACCACATTCACTCACGGAACACGCTTGTAGGAATAGCCTTACAGAACAAAAGCTGTTGTAGCACTAACGAGAGTTGCAGGGTAACACCACAGCTGGTTGGTTGCCAAAAGTAGGTAGCAAACTCTTCTGAAAAGAATCCGAATTACATTAAGCCGGAAACTGACATATTATGAGGTAATCACAAAATTTATTCCTGTCCCAATTAATTTGCACACTACATACAATGCGTATGAATTGATTTAAAATTTCCCTTAAATTAATACAGTTAGCTACTTTTTAATTTTGCACCAGAACAAATTTTACACTGTGTAAAGTAAAAGGACACAAGTGCAACTAATGTGACATATATTGTGGCAACGTTTAGCTCTCCAGGAGCTTTATCAAGCCATTACGGTAATGGCTTGATAAAGCTCCTGGAGAGCGAAACGTTGCCACAATATATGTCACATTAGTTGCACTTGTGTCCTTTTACTTTTATATTGTCGGTAATTCTACCAACTTTATTACAAATTTTACACTGTTACCTGACCTTGCTGAAATATACATAATACTACATTGCATAACCCTACCAAACCCGTCCAAGTTTAGCCTAGTAACTTTTGCACCCTGGTCATTACCCAGTGGTCATTACCGCTCCTGCAGTTGCTGGTTCTTTCCATAAATTTTGAGTGGTCATTAATGATCATGGATTACGGATCTGCGTTCAAGTCCCGCTGGTCATTACTGCTTTGTGGGTTTAATGGCCCGGCCATCAAGCTCTAGTGGTCATTACATTTCAGGAGTAATATCTCTTTAATCAAGTCCCAGTGTAATATTTTTTTCGTTATTTGTCTGTTAGTCTATATAGGCATGATACACAAGTGATTATATTACTAACTTTATATTTTACGAACCAAGACATGAAAGAAATTAATTATTCTTTAATTCCTTTTGACTTCATGATGAGTTAAGAGAAACATTGGTTGTGAATCACTGAAGAAGAGATAAGATATTGAAGATAGGAAAAGTTAGTGAAGAGAGTAACTATCTTAGTTTTTAGTACCAGCTGGAGTATAGTGAATAGGTGAGGGTCCAAACATGATTGATGGTGAGGATACGGGTGGATGTTATGTATGGTGAGGTTACCAGCAGAGTAATGATGGATGTATCACCTGGAGGGTCTATATTGATTGTATCATCTGGGCGGTGTCTTTTTTTTGATGTCTTTTTTTTGGCCTCAACGGACGTCTTCCGCCAAGACAAGGTGACCCTAAGAAAAAAAAAGACACATTCACCATTCATTCATTCCTATACCAGTGGTCACTACTGCTGCTGAGGTCACTGGTTCCTACACCAGTGGTCACTACTGCTGCTGAGGTCACTGGTTCCAACACCAGTGGTCACTACTGCTGCTGAGGTCACTGGTTCCTACAGCAGTGGTCACTACTGCTGCTTGATGTCACTGGTTCCTACACCAGTGGTCACTACTGCTGCTGAGGTCACTGGTTCCTACACCATGGTCCACTACTGCTGCTGAGGTCACTGGTTCCTACAGCAGTGTCATACTGCTTGCTATGTACTGTTCTACACAGTGGTCACTACTGCTGCTGAGTCACTAGTCCTACACCAGTGGTCCACACTGCTGCTGAGGTCACTTTCCTACACCAGTTGGTCACTACTTACTGCTGCTGAGGTCACTGGTTCCTACACCAGTGGTCACAAACTCTGGCTGCTGAGGTCACTGGTTCTACATTAAGCAGTGGTCACTACTGCTGCTGAGGTCACTGGTTTCCTACAGCAGTGACGTCACTACTGCTGCTGAGGTCACTGGTTCCTAACAGCAGTGGTCACTACTGCTGCTGAGGTCACTGGTTCCTAACAGCAGTGGTCACTACTGCTGCTGAGGTCACTGGTTCCTACACCAGTGGTCACACTACTGCTGCTGAGGTCACTGGTTCCCATACACCAGTGGTCACTATCACTACTGCTGCTGAGGTCTCATCTGGATCTATACACCAGTGGTCACTACTGCTGCTGAGGTCACTGGTTCCTACACCCAGTGGTCACTACTGCTGCTGGAGGTCACTGGTTCCTACACCAGTGGTCACTACTGCTGCTGAGGTCACTGGTTCCTATACCAGTGGTCACTACTGCTGCTGAGGTCACTGGTTCCTATACCAGTGGTCACTACTGCTGCTGAGGTCACTGGTTCCTACACCAGTGGTCACTACTGCTGCTGAGGTCACTGGTTCCTATACCAGTGGTCACTACTGCTGCTGAGTTCACTGGTTCCTACACCAGTGGTACTACTGCTGCTGAGGTCACTGGTTTTTAACCAGTGGCACTACTGCTGGGTGAGGTCACTGGTTCCTATACCCGTGGTCACTACTGCTGCTGAGGTCACTGGTTCCTACACCCAAAGGTCACTACTGCTGCTTTAGGTCACTGGTTCCTACAACCAGTGGTCACTACTGCTGCTGAGGTCACTGGTTCCTACACCATGGTCATTTATTTCCTATGCGGGAGTCACTGGTTTCCAAAAAAAACCCAGTGGCAACAACTGCTGCTGAGGTATGGTTCCTACCAGGGTCACTACTGCTGCTGAGGTCACTTTCCATACACCAGTGGTCACACTGCTGCTGAGGTCA